>JAQFZP010001443.1:0-19389 GCA_034695745.1 Geophilus truncorum | reverse complement strand
AATACAATTCAACTTAACTTATTCGAACCCCGTTACAACGAAACGCATGGGATGGGATGGAAAAATTTGTTCGGTATAATAGGACTTTGATGTGTTCGATACCTGATATAAAAGTTTTGCTCGTTGTATTCAGTTTTTGTTGATACAATGAAATTTTTTGTTGTAACAAGTTATCTCGATTTGTTTTGGTGCCATTAATAACAAAAAAAAATAAAATTGATAACAAAGAATGGATTAGGCATGATCGAGTTTAGCAAAATTTTGTTATTAAGGAATTTCCGGTTACAAAATTCCGAAGATTATGTTCGTAATGATGAGGTTTTATTGTAACGGAGTTTGTTGCAGCAAATTTTTAAAGATTGAAAACAAAGGTACGAAAATGGGGGATATTGAACGACTTTGTTATTTGCAGGTTTTCGTTGTAAGCGGGTTCGTTATAACTCGGTTCAACTGTAGTGTCATTGAAAGTTTAATTGCTTCGTTGCTTAATGGCAGATCTTGAAAGGCTTATGTCTGTAGTTTCAAAAAAATCTGCCAAATTGGTAGTATTAAATATTTTCACCAAAAAGCTATATTGACGTGAAAGGAATAAAAAATGTAGATTTTGTCCGGAAGCATTTGCTTAAAGATTCGTTGAATTAGTGATGCCAAACCGGTGACATTACTGATTTAGGCAAGCCAAGAATTGTATAAAAATTTCATTAATGCAAATAATTGTCACCAGATGTCTGCATTAAGGCTGTATCAAGTGAAATTTTTTTCTATAGAAACCTATAATCCTTTGCTATCAAGAGTCACATAATTTTTCTTGAGTACAATACAAAATGGCTGCCAAAAAATATATACGGTATTTCTTGTACAACTCAGTTTAAATTTAAATAACAAAGTTTAAAGTGGGTGAAAAGTTACTCTAGTATTTTCCAACACAATTGCCAGTAAGTTACATTTCATAATTAAAGCAGTGAATTTCACCACAATAATATGTTAACAATGCTTCTGTCATAACTGACCTCTTTGTACTTGTGCTAAATTAACTCTAAACACCAAATTTACCTGTAAATCACAAAGTGTAACATGAGTTACGTCACACTTCCAAAACTACATTCTTCCATCTTCTTTTTTACAAGCTAAATCAAAACAAACACTTCATACCTTAAGGTAGAAAAGAGAAAAATGACAGCGGAAAAATGCTAATTAAATGTTAATATTTACAAGTTGAGCTGATGTTATATTCAAGTAAACAAATCCTACCTTTAGTTTCCATTGTGCCTAATCTAATTTCCCCATGTTAGAAGCAATTTAAGCATAGTGTGAGCAAATTTTCTAGCTAACAAACTTTAATTTACTCCTTTTCTCATTGTGTGTAATGTTTAAAGAGCTACTGACATGAAATTAAAAAAGTTGCAATTGAATTAAAAATGCAATTAAAATGCATCTTTAGGGATCAAGCTTAAGAATTTCATGTGGAATTGTGGAATTGCCTTTCTGAGATATAGGATCAATCTCCTGATCTTCTTTATAACTTCCACTATTGTCAGATTTTGAATTGTATGATGGGCTGAAGCTTAAATCAGCTCCAAGGCAGGGTCAAAGGTCGTTTTATTGCGCACCGTTTGATTCGCTGCGCTTGACTTAGTGGAATGACATGGCCACCTCTCACCTACATCATTGGCTTTCGAAGTTATTTATACGTAACGATGTTTCTGGATCGTGGTGTATAATACAAAACCACCAATGAAAACTTAGGGGTTTAGGTGTAGTGTCTTTAAAGGTGAAATAGCCCATGTGGTTGTGAGTTTTTTTTGTTAAGGGAGCTTCGGAAATATTATTGTATAATACCGCAATCTGTCACAAGACATTATTACAAAAATCCTTACACAATAATACAATTTTTAAGCATCATACAAGTTCTAAGTATTTCTCAATTCTAATGTATTACACAATTCTAAAAATTTCACACAATTTAACATACTGTACAATTCTTTAACAACAAAAAATATACAAGACAAGATATGCTCCAAAGAAAGACTTCAGAAATAGATGCCTGTGACTCTTTGACCTTTGCTTTACCATCAACTTAAAAAGTCAATATTTATCAATACTTCAAATGAGTCATACAGTTTCTGTCTGTAAAACATTTTGATTGGTCAGTGTGGATTATATGAATTGAACATATTGAACAAGGTTGGAAAGCACAATAGTGACGTCACATCGAATGCTTATAGACTGCCAGCAAAGTTTGGTTTTGATAAATGTATCCAAAACTATTAAAAATGTAAAGAACTCTGATATAGAGTAGGTCCGAAAAATGACGCTACATCGGGGTTCGACTATACAGATTGGATCTAAAGTGGTCATTGCATAGGAAATTAAATACGATAAATCTATTGGAGACATCATCTTTGATCTTGAATGTCATCTTTGGGGTCATTCAATTACAAGCTGTTGCAAATGCTAATGATTTTTAATTGATTTCACTCAAGTCAAACAAGTCAAAATTACATCTGCATCTATAGGGCGTTCGATAAGTCTGGAATCAACGAACATTTCTATTATATAATGCTTTATTCTATATAATATGTCTACAACATTTTACAACATGTGTTCACTGATATTCAAGAATTATAATGTAGATTCCAATTTGATGAAAAACTGTGACATAAACGAGTCATAGAGACTCGGAAAATGCGTCAAGTATCTGAGTAGATCCTCATTGGTTCCAGACTTATCGGACATCATATATTTATTGAAATCATTTGAAATTGTAATCTTGTTTTAGAGTTAACCAAGTATAACGCAAGAAATAAATATACCTCAGGGATTTAGTCTGCAAAATTGATTTTCTGAAATTCCTGTGTAAGGGATAACTTTAAGCTATAAGAAGATTTCTAAAGAAAATCTTGCCAACTCTCTGATGTTTTGCGGAACTTCCCACACAGTCCTCTTATAGATTAAAATTAACCCTTGGATGGCTTTTGAAGCAAGTTTTAGCTCTTGGGAGTTTCGTAAAATTTATTTTTCTGGACAAAATCCCAATGGTACACTTGTTGCAGAATTACTTTGGATTAGAGGCCACTCCAAAACCAAATTGGAATCTCAATATACTGATGAAACAAAACTAATTTTGTAAATAGAATTAACCAATTAAGCCTTTCTCTGAATTAGAAAAGATTTTTAAAGTTTGGTTCATTTTTTACTCACCAAAGTTGTCCAACATTGAAAAGATGTTTATATTATTCACAGTGGATTTTGGGTTGAACTTGCACTTCCTCTTTTGGAGTTCCCCCAGCTTTGCACAAGTGGGTACAGTGTAGATACCAGCCACCAGGTGGCACTAAGTGTTCCTGTGCCATTTGGTGTGGTTCAGTGGATCTAAGAAATACAGGAAACAGACCTCCAACAACCTCTTAGAACTTTTACTTTTAAAAATGAAATCTCTGCTTTGGATTGCTGCAATACAATACAAACAATTCCTTGGACAATAATAAATTGAAAGAGTAAATAAGAAAAAGTTGAGTGTTGCTTTAATATAAAAAGTAATAGAATTGATGGAATTTTTAAGTAAATAAAGCTTTAGGGTTTTATTTCTGCTTTCTATTAAAGAATTATTTATTATTTAGAGTTATATGAAATGTGGTTAAAATTGGCTTTCAGTGGGGAATTCTTTTGCCAAGTGGCCAGTGGATACTGGTTGTGATAATAGTTTATAATCAGATTCCACACAATTGAATTTAATATGAAATATTGACTTGATGTAACTTGTAAATTGTTAAGTGCTAATTTCTACTCTTTGATGATCAGTTTAGGTGAATGTCAGTGGATTTCTTAGAAAAGAAGCTCACTTAAAATTCTTTCTCTCGAAAAACAAGCAAACTACACCAGGATTCCAAAACACAAAGTGGAATACTGAAATAAGGCTTTGCAAATTTAGTGAAAAATTGTACTTACAGGTCGAACTGGCTTATAACGAATTCTTTGTTATAACGAAATACTGTATTTCAAAGTCCCGCCTATGTCAATCGTGTACTAATTCGTCTCGATGTAACGAATTTTCGTTATAACGAGGTTCGACCTGTATAACTTTGGCAGCTCCTCTTGTGTATCTTTTGATCAAGGAGTGAAGGTACATTTTCCATCATATATTGTTTAGGTGTAAAAGGTGTAAGAATGCACAAAATATCAATTTGTATGTTAGATGTAAAAAGGACACATTGACTACTGGGTTTTTACATTTAAGAAATGGTTTTACACGACTGATTTTTCACTCAAAATTAACATCACGAATCACGATGTAAATTTACTTTTTTTTTGTACTTTTGTACAACTTTTGTTCCATAATAAATCCCTTTATTCTATAATATAACTTTTTATAGATGCAAATTCCTTCCTACCCTACTGATAACTGTATTATTATAAAACAATTTTAACTCCTGCCTACAACAACAACAAGAACAACCCAGACTTATTCCTAGCAAAACTCCTTAAAACTCACTTCACACTGGCGCCACTGTGCCTCCCCTACCGCCGACGCAAAGAACCTCAAAACAGATTCCCTATTACCATAACTTGACATTAATCCAAAAGAAGATCCTCAATCCCATCTGGTCCCTTCTGAAAGCACTATTGAATCTAAGAAATCGAGTTGTTTGTTTGAAACTCGATTGATCAAACATAAATACGTCTGATATTGATCCACAATAGACTCAGCACAACTCCCTTTGTAAAGCTGAATTTTCTTCTTCTTCTTCTTCTTTGTGAGCCCGGTAAACAGAGAGGAGACCAATGGCATTATTTCCACACTCCCCAGTATAATGTGTAGGTAAGGAAGAAAAAGAAAAAGAATCGATGTCAGCAGCAGTGAAACTCGTTTGTTCGTGACCAGTGTGCAATCACACGCGTCCTGTCTCGGGGTATAGAATTTAATTCACGACCGATGAAGGTGGTTTTGTGGAGCAAGTTATGTTTCTCTCAGGTGGTGTGTTCGGCCTCGGCCCCATCAACTCGATACTCCGTGCGGATATTTTTTTTCTCTCCAGCTCGTCGAGTTATAGCCAACGAAATGAGATACGAGGTCCCGATTAAAGTCGATAAAATTCACATAAAATGTTTGAGTGCGCGCCGTTGAAAATGATTAACCGTCTCATCAATGTATCGTACAGACGGAGATATTTTTTCATTTCATTAAACATTTTAAGGGTTTGTTGGTATAGTGCGAAGATGGTGGGATTATCTGGTTGGGGAAAATCAAGGGTCTAAAATGGAATTGGTAATCCGCTTTAGAGAAGCGTAAAAGGATTTTCGCAGGGAAGCGGCAGTTTGACGATCAGCGTTTGGGTGAATGTCTTTTCGTGGATTCGCTGAGGAATAAGCTTCATTGTAAATTTAAACTGTTGAAATTAAGGTTTTTAAAGTGTCTAAAGTTGAAGCAGTTTTCTAGACGTTTGAGCAGTCTGAAAATAATGGACTGGACAACAAGTAAGTAGCGTGTGTTCAGAATTTAATTCTACATTAAGCCGTCAAAAATACTATAATTTTAGACAGTGTTGACTTTATAAATCTAATATTTACAGTAGTTTTCAGTCATTTTCATTGATTTCTGATCTTTGTTGCAAAAGAATATCATTATTTTACTTTTAATTACTTCATGCCAATATTAGAAAAAAGAGGGCATCTTTATTTTTTATACATTAAACTAGTTAGAGTTTACTAAATAGAGTTTACTAAATAGATATGCTTATCGATATCATATTTCTTGAGTTTTATTGACAAGCTGATGAAAAATCTTGGAAGTAATAACTGTGGAATGTAAGTCTTCCACTTTTTTTCCGAGTCTTAATTTGAAGTGAAATTTAATTTTGGATGGAATTTTGAGTTCAACAAGATTGGCTATTTTTGGCAAGTCTGGTATCGTATCATAACATTAAGAGTTGTTAGAAACTTTTTCATTGGTTAACACAAATTAATGTTATACAACAATAAATTCTCACGCCAATTTCTGACAGCGCCAAGTCGCTGATGGCATGAAGTGGCTGAAAGTTAAAAATTTGTAACTTTTGGCATTGTCATTAGAGTTTAACGTCAACGTCGACCAATCAAATCACAAGTACGAAAACAGCCATTGAGAGTTATTGTTTGTATTGGCACATTGTTTGCAGTTAATTTACTACAAATTTTGTCATAATTTAGTCGCATTTACAAAACAATTTCTTGATTTCTTGTCGCTGTTTTCCTGTTAACGACCAAACATCCTCATAAATTTACGATATTGCGCAAGGTGTTGTTAAATTACGAGGAAATTTAGTCGTTAACGCAGAAAACAACGACAGAAAAATTAAAAATTGAAATGGATAAGTATTTATATACAACTTTGAATAGAAGTATCCAACTGATCCAACCATCAAAACTAAAAAATTATTACGAAATCTGATTTTCCAATTTAAAGAAATCGAACTGTGTAAAGAATGATTGTTTTAATATTTAAACTATTAAAAATGCTATTGTTTAATACATTTACTGAAGATGCTTACGCAAAATCTTTACCATTGGCTGCTTTCGACAAACTGTGTTCTCGTAGTGATTTATGCATTGAATGCAGTTCTATAGACAGAACCAAAGACAACAACGAAACAAAACTTTTAAAGAAAGAAAAAAGAAGAAAAGCAAGCAAGCAATCCAAGCAGCAAAAAAGAAATCTACTGGCACAAACCAAACAAAGCGGAAAGAAAAAAGACCGAAAAATCGCATCAAAGACACAAGACTGTCTTGGCATTACACAGATTGAAAAATTATTATTCCTGAAATTCAACTCTGTTGTCTATAATTACCAAAACAAGTTTGTACACAATGAGCAAGTTCTAGTTTCTTATCTTTTTTTTCCCTTTCAACTACTTAATAATCCAGAAAAATTATGATCGGTTCCATGAAAGCCCATACCATGATTAAAAAAGCAATTTCAAGATTGCACAAAGAAAAGTTTTGAATAAATTAAAGCCTTTCAGGTAATTACTGCCAATAAATTAGCCCAAGTTGTTGTGAATGGAAAAATTGTGTTCACAAAATTACACTTCTATGTTCATTGGGAGCTGGTAGCTCAAGCAAGAGGAAATTTGCAGTGGAATGGATTTTCTGAGTTGAATTGCAGTACCATGTTAACAACATACTTACCTGAGAGTGTATAATGGAGGTTGGATAATGGCTACTAGTTCAGAGGCCAATTAATTGATACAAAAGACTAGTACTGAGATGTCCACCTACACCTAATTGACTTTGAACATGCTTCAGAACTCAAGTGCAATGTGAATTATTCATTACCAACTTTGTGAAATTTATTCTATGGTTATTAAAGCATTAAGGAGGGTGGAATAACACTTTGCTGCATTGCTTGAGTTGTATTCAAGGACTCTGGACTCAGAAAGGCGTTTTATTTGGCTGATGGATATTGAAATATTCAAAGTTGAAGTAGGCTTTATCGACATAACATTTTTGGTCGAATTTGACCAAATGTAGACAGATTTTAGACCGACGAAATTAATTTTACTTAGAACATTTTTAATGTAATAAAACCAGTTTGATATTTCTATTTGTTTCAATATTAACTTAAAACAGTTTTGTCTAACGAATACTTTTAATATTTAAATTAGTCATAAATGTAACTTTGCATTTATATTCAAGTTTCATTTATAGCTCAGAATGATGTTTCTCCAATGTAAAAACATAATCATCTTACTTTTAAATATATTTCTGTATTGAAATAAAATAAAAATAATCTTGAAAATATTTTTAATGTTTTGTAGTACAAAACATTAAAAATATTTTCAAGATTATTTTTATTTTTTCCGGATTATTTCAATACGGTACAAAATTTGTACCGTATTGAAATAATTCGGCAAAAATGTATAAAATATTCAGGAGATGTAGAGTCTGTTTTGCCTATATCTCTTTTATATCGCAATAATTTTACATGTTATACTGGTATGTTAAGCATGTTTGTGGTATGTGCTAACAAGTTATACTTGTAAGTTATTGTTACAATTTGGATAAAGTTTCATGAACATCTACTTAGTAACTTGATGTCCACTGCTTCATATGAATTACAATTTATGGTTTAAACTGCTAATGAAATATCCTAACCACTAGATCACATGGGAAATTAAACTTAAGACTATATTTTTCATAGCTCACTGTTATTGTCAAAGATATCTCTGCCACCTACTGTTGAAATGTAACATTTTACAATCACATTTAGTGAATCAATTGATTTGCCACAATCAGCTAAAATCTACTGACAATTTTACAATTGTTTTAAAATTTACAATTTCAACATGAGGCTGTAAAGCACTTTGACCGAAACTTGGCAGCAATAGCTGAAGCCGAGCATTCCCCTCTTCTTCTCCATTTATCCGTTCTTGCTTGCTCCTTCGGCAACAATTTGTGCTAACGTAAGGACTCGCAAAACAAATTTACTCTTAATTAAAACTCTTTCACGCTAATCTAAAGCGCACATTCTGAAGTCGGTGGAAGGGGAGTTTAGAAAGTTTTCCATTACTTGACATATTCAACACGAACTAAGACCAGATAAGTTTCATTCCTCCAGCCGCGTGTTATGCTTAATCTGGTTGAGTAGAAATCGTGTTCAACAACATCTCATTTGGAACATGGCACATGTACTTGACATTCTTTTTTACTCTCTTTTCCCTCTGCTATTTCTCCAAATAATTAGACTTTCAGCAAACATAAAACTCAACAAAAGCTCGTAAAAACTCGCAAGCATGAGGAATGATGCCGAGGATATAGAGTAACTGCGTCTCGTCGTCAATGTCTCCAGACAGAGAAGGAAGAGAATCATTGACTTTAGTCACTCTGCTAACCCTGCATTACCAGAAATTGGAGAAACGATTTGTTATGTTGCTGGGATTTGATGCTCAGCACTTTGTGGAAAAATGTTTTTTAAATTGTTATAGTGTACTGAGATAAATGATCAAGGAGATCAAAGACACAGGAATAAAAGTTAGGAATGTTTAGTAACAACAATTACTTATATATGTGTAAATTGGATGTTAAAGGTTTTGTTTAGTTTGAAACTTTCCAGTCAATATAACAATTGAGTTAATTGTGTCAAATAAGAGGAAACTCCAAGAGTGATATCAAATTTGGCTTTTGACCTTATTTTCAAGGTTATTCAGTTTGTAAGTTTTTAACTGGTAAAGACAGAACAAAACCATCAATCAATAAGTTGTAGAGCACCATCAAATTAGTCTAAATAAGTTATTTTCAACATAACAAAAAGTTTATTTGAGTACAAAAAAAAAAAAAAAAACTGAAAATATTTTTTTTAGAAAAAGCATTGCAGTGAAGCATTACTGTTATTTTTAGAAACCAACAAAACTCTTGTTTGCAATAAAGAAAACAAGATAATTTAATTTACTATGACATGTTTTTCTTGGTTTCTAAAAATATCAGTGATGCTTCACTGCAATGCTTTTTGATGGAGTCAAATATCTCGATAATATGATACAAATACAAAGAAGATGGACGTTACTAAATTCTATTGCATTATTAGGTTACTTTTTAAAGGTTTTCTCATTTTCCACACAATTTGTCGATTTAAATTCAACCAAGCATTGATTAAATTAAAACTCTCAAGGCTGATTGCACTTGTTCACCTAGCACTAATCTTCCTTTAGCAGATGAAACTAATCTAGGTTAATCTCTGGATAAGCTTTTACTGAACTTTGTCATGTTGGCCACAATTGTAATGATAAAATTTATGCAATTGCTGGGTTCACATGTAGGCCAATCACATGCAAATAGATTTAAATGCTAATTTTCATAATTATTTTATTCTTTTTGTTTTGACAAAGACCAATAGGGGGCCAACCAGATTTTCTTTAAAAAATAAATCATTCAGGAAATTACTACCTGTGGTAATTCAGGCGTTTGGAGTCCAATCAGGTGAAATAATAGCCGCTCCCTCTCCAGCAGCGAATTTGATTGTGGTCGTCGAAACCAACTTTAATGCTTTCGACAGTTTACTTCCGATAATCATTCGTTCTGCTGACAGATGACAGAGTAATTGCCAGACATTTTGATTTTTAAGCCTCATTCACAGTTATAAAACAGTTTAATTACATTATAACATTGATCTAAAAGGGATTTAATGCAAAATTTGCTTTTTCTCATGATTGTTATTGTGTTGTTATAATAAGTAATCCTTGTCAAGATTGCCATTAAAAAGCTTGTTTTTAGCACTTTGAAACCAGATGCGCATGTGCAGAAAGTATGAATGAAAGAGACTCAGCTTGGGTACAACAAGAGTTACTGTAAATACAGCTCACATATAATACATCATGAATAAATTAAATTGTATTACTTTCAAGTCGACAACAACTCTCACCAGACGTCAGCAGTCAGCACGTGGCCAACTTAGGGTCACAAATGGCGGCATTAGTATAGATAAAAGCTAACATTCTTTCTTTACTCATTTCACTCATTCCTAACAACACTTAAACCCAATTACCATTGTTTATATGCACTCTCCCACACATGTGTAACCTCTAACTCTCACCCACCACACTTAACGCCTATTAAATTACCCGAAATTAACAACATAGTCCACAACAATTTTTTTCCCCAACTCACCCCTACACACACAGATGTTGCAAGTTAAACTTAATTACAACCTAAGTAATTCATCGGTTGCATTTCACGTGCGAACAAACGACGCCTGTTGACACGTGTTTGTGACTCGCGAGTCGAGGGATTTCTCCTTGTAAATAACGGCGAACGAGGGACCCGAAACGCCATTACTCAGAAAGGGAATTCGAGTTACTCGCCCCCATTCGTTTTTTTATTTTACAACTACAAAACTCGTGGACCCCTTAAAGGGACGCGGTCGGACTCAGATGACCCCGCATCTGCAATTGGGTGCTTAACTCGGCTTCGCACAAGAACCGATACTGCAATTAACGCCAAATTTGGTCGCTACCTCGATGTTTGTGGTGCCGCGTGATATTGCGAGGGAGGAGACGAGCAGCTGCACAAAGCGCCCTCTGGAGGCCGATTCGGCAAGAAAATTGTGCTCTCAAAGCGAGATACAAGCGCTGCCGGCTTGAATTTAGAAGGCTTTTCTAAAGGAATTTTTGATTTAGGACGTGGCGTAAAAGTTTTAGTGTTTTTCGTGCGGGGTTTCATTGTTTGCCGGGTTCGGGGTGTTTTTTTACTTGTGGGTGATAACGCATGGTTATCGTGGTTATCGTAGAGTTGTACAAATTGATTATGGGTTTTGGGTGGGGAATGCCGAGTGGAAATCGTTATTTAGGGTTATTTGGGGTAATGAAGGTGTTTGGTGGGTGGTGGGTGGTGAGTTAGAGGTTATTAATGGTAGGGTTTGGGTGTGGGTATTGATTGGAAATTTGCGGTTTATAAATTTATGGTTCCTAAATAATTGAAAAAGTTGGTTCTTCTCTCTTCTGAAACAGCAAAAAGAGTTTTTTATTTATCAATTTTAGAAAAAGTACTTTCTATTTATCAATTATTTTTAACAATTCTGTTTAAAGCTCACGTGCACCGAACTAGTTTATTATTAAATGTAAATTTGCACATCACAAACAGTAATTAATCATTGCCAAATAGTTTATTGACAAGTTAAATTTTGTAAATAACGATCGCAAAAAGTGAATGTGAAAAGAAAAATGGATACTGGAAATTCTGAGTTTGTGACGCACGAAAACCTTGCTCGAGAGAATTTCGGGACTAAATCCTGGATCAGTCGCTGAAAAACAACGAAAGCATCACGGGCAATTTATGCTACAGGGGGAGCGGACTTCGTGACGTCGTAAATCGCGGCATCTCCCATAATCCATTTTCCTTTTGACATTCATTTTTCGATCAGTTTTTACAAATTTTAACATGACTAAAAATAATTTGGCGACGATTAATTATTATTTATGATAAGTAGATTCACATTTAATAATAAACCAGTAATAATCGATTTTTAATCAGGATTTCACACATACATTTACAACAATGGCATCCACTCTTTAAATTTCAGCGTGTTAATAACAAAACACTCCAAAATCAGGCTTAAAAAATTCAAGCTTAGTTCTCTTATAATAATTGAAGAAAATCTCATTTTCCAAACTCGCTCACTTTACTTACTTAACACAGACTCCTCCAAACTCAACTTTTGAGCACAAAAAAGAGCGATTAAGTAGCTCACCGCTGCTTTTTTTGGTTTCTTTTTATCTCATAAAGGCAAAAACGGGAAAAAATTTTCAAAAAGCTTTTCCATCTTGTTAGATCATCTTGACTTGGTGTTGATGCGCTCTTCCCGCTGAGTGAAAACGACAACTATCATTACTCCGCTGCGGGTTGCACACATCAACACCACCCTTAAAGTGATCTAAAAGAAATTGCTAATGCCGTGCAAAACCACGCTAAAGACGCTATTTTTACAAGACGATTTTGCAGTGCCAATGATAATAAACCGACATTGAGCAAAGCAACACCGGAAGCGAATGATGAAAATGAAAAATTTGATGGAATTTTTTTTTTTTTTTTTGCTTGAGAAAAAAATCCGCTTGTGCAGTGGAAGTCGAAATGAAATGTTTTAAGCAATAGGAAATGTGACACTCTGGCGACATGGACGTTCTATAAATTTTCCGGATCCCAGACACGTGTGCTCTTATTACTTGTTTGCTTGACGGAATGTGACTCGAATAAAGTGGCACTCGCACTTCATCCCCATCAATCTCCGAGCAAATTTCGTCACTATCACTGCTCTAATAAAACGTGAAATTATATTCAATTCCAGGTTTCATAAATCACCGTTTGGCCTCATTGGCCAATCGTTTGTTGGATGTGGAAATGGAGTAATTTTGTGAGTGGGAATAAAATATGTAATCACTGCGAAGGTTTTGTTTTGTTTTTAATTTAATAGATTGGTACGGTAGCTTTGTTTAACAGTAAATTTTTGCAACAACATAAATTTTAACTGACATTTTTTTTGTACAATTTATTTGGCCACAATGTAATTTTAAACAATTTTAAATGTTACAATAATATACTGTTGCGACAATGTCAATTGTTTTAACAATATGTTTTTGCAACAATATAAATTTTAACAATGATATTCTTTTGACAATTTATTTTGTAATAATATATGGTAATCTTTATCAATGTTATTTCAACAATGTTAATTGCCCCATCAATACATTTTTTAACAATAACTCACTTATGCAACAATTTGAATTTTTCCAATAAGACATTTTTGAAACAGTACAATATTTAACAATGTAGGGTCTAACATGGATCTATTTTGCAACAATATAAATTTTTAAAAATGTAATTATTCCAAAAATTTACTTTAAAACAATGTCAGTTAAAATCAAATTTATGAGAACATCCAACTTGTTGTTATTTGAAGCGCTTCCTTTTAGCTTTAGGCAAAATTTATATCTGTGATTAAAAATGAATTTCCCAGTCAGTTTGAGAGCAGAGCGAAATGTTTACATAACTTGGAATGTTAATTGCAAAGTAAAGTGAGTTAATTACCTTCAATTATCAGATTATATAAGAATTTATTAGATGATGTTGTGTAATAACACAATGAGTAGCATTGAAATTGAAGTGAGATTGATGGTTTAAAAGTGAATTCCACTAAATTTACATTAACTTAAATAAGCTTAAACTTAAGTTTGAATTCACAACTAGAAAAAGCAATTTAATACATTCCACGAACCTTCATTAAAACTCACACCCAAAACAATCCCTAATTACCAGGTGCTTTACAGCATTGCAATTGGAAATTTTTCTTCAACAAAATACACATATACCTTGTCCAAAAAAGGTAAATACCGTAGTTTCTCTAGTTGCGCGCGGGTCTCTAATAGGGCGCGGGGGTAAAATTAATTGAGAGAAAATACGGTAGTTCACGTTTGCACCTAATTTACACCTTTATATTTTAGAGCATAGTTTACATGCGATGTTTTGTTTTTGCACGAACTCTTAAAAAATGACCCTACTCTTTCTCCAATAAAATATCGCAGGTGTCCATTAACAATAAATAAGAAATGCTATTGATAATAAAATATCGATTCAACTGCCATCATTTTTTCTTCTCCTTCTTGTGTCTTGAGGCTGGCAATGCACCATACATTCGATATCTTCCCTCACTTCCATTATCGTTGCACACAAAAGCATGAACGTGCACTATTCCAATCTCGTTTCATAATACGTACAATCCACAAGCATATGAAAATTCCATCTGGTACCAAAAAACTGTTTTACAATGCTAATGCAGCAGAGACAATTTCACTGTTGTTCTATTTAGGGGTGCAAAAGAACTTTAATACAAGTCCACCTTTTTACGCCTCGAAAGCTCTTCGCATCACTTTTCTTCTTTTCTGCTTCTACAAACTCATTTCTGTGTGTGTGAATTTTTATTTTTTTTCTTCTCTGAAGTGTGTAGTTACATATAAAAGGATTTTCTAGTGTATAATAGCATATTTGTTTTTTCTTTGTTTTTTGGGGTATGGGGGTGGGGATAAGGGTATAAATTTTCATTTTGCAATTTGTAGTGTTTTAAAATATGACTGTAATGGGATATTAAAGTGATAGCGTCACAACATTTTGTTTTTCAAAATTTTGGTCACCAAATTTTTGTAAAGATTCATCTTTTTGGTTGAAATATCTTGTTTTTTTATGGTTATAATTTCGTGTTTTAAGATTGTGGCGGGAAAAAATAAATTTGAACGGGTCTGAAAAGTCGTGACACCCCTTGTTGCGTTCTCCTAATTTCAATTAACCAATGCCATCTGTTGTTAAATTTTTAAGTAGACTCTTACTGTTATTACTTCACGATCGAGAACTTCCTTTTTAAACCAAACGGACATTTAACTTACACATTTTAAATAAATTTCTGCAAAAAATTAAATTCTATGAATTAAACTATATACATTTTTTCATATAAAATAAAATAAAAATTCATGACAACATCACTTTAAACCAGTATTATTTATTTAGATAATGAAAGGTGCCATCTGTTGGTTATTTGGTGATTTGGTTATTTTAAGGAGTTTGGTTAAAAGTTTTTTATTTCTTATTTAGTTGTCTTGTGAATTCAGTTCTTTTTGGTATCCATTTACAGTTTTACTGCTTTTGTGCTGATTGGCTTTTTCTCTGCAAATAGGAAGTTGGAAGCTATATTCATTTGTATTCCAATCTTCTGTGGCTGTAATGTTCTAAATTTCAGCAGTAGGTGGCAATGTACTTTGACCAAACATGTAAAATAGTTTTTTTTTTTTTGCAATTATATTGTGATTTCTTTTTCCAGTTCAGTTATGTAAGGAGAATTCTGATTATTTCAATCATTTTTTTATACTAAACAAAATAGTCAATGTCAGTTAAAATTAATGATTGCAATCATTGGTTGTATTTGCCCCAAAGACATTATGTTTTGGGAATTCAAAATTTACTCAAGAGTAAAGAAAATAGCAACTGAATAAACATCTACAAGAGAATTGCAAATAGTAATGATCCAAACGTCTGCATTTGCATATTTAACTTGTATTGATAATGCCTATAGGAAGAAACCAGCTTTAACAAATGTAGAATTTGAGTTATTCAGAAACATAATTTAAAAGCAATAGAGATTCACAATGCCCACATGAATTAATTTAAAGCTAAACTAGTTTGCAGTTAAAATTAGATTTGAAATTATAATTACAAATTTTAATTTATTGTTAAAAATGTGGGTCAAAAACTAAAGTCGAGCTTGAGCTGTTCTAAAATTCCATTAGAGCAGACTCTAGAGTAGTGCAACATGTTCAAATGAAACTAGAGTACGGTACTTTTATTAGAGCGCTCGAAGGTGTGCTTTACAGCGCCATCTTCCGAGGTGATTTGGGTTGAGCAGTAGGAGTGGCTTGGGTTTTAAAATGGCGACTTCTGTTTTACGGTACTCCAAGACTCAAAATCAGTTTATTTACAAGTAAAAGATGGTACGTTACCAATTTCAAATAAGAAAACTAATTGAAATTAGTCTATGTAAGTGGACAAAACAAAATGGCGTCGGTTTGTCTCACTTTTTTATGTGATAAAGACATGAAAACTGACGACATCTTATTGTAACGTTATTTAGAAGTCTTTTTAACGTCATTTACATAAAAAAAGAAGTTAATTCAACGTCTCTTTTCACCCTTTAACTTTAGATACTTAAGCATCAAGGCTCAAAACAAAAACGACCCATTTTAAAGTCTCTTACGTCTGAAAGCCACCTGTCCCACTTTAGGACGTAAAAAAATAAAAAGACGTCAGAATGAGGTTAATTGGACTAATGTGTGCACATAGGGATGTTAAAGCACAGCTCTACTGCGCTTTGCTCTGCCACAACCAGGTGGAGCAGTTTTTGTACACACTCATTAGCAAGCGTGGTTACTATTACTGCCATGAAGTGCTGCATTGTGGGTAAAATTTAACAGTAGCACAAATGCAAGATGTATTTGAAAGAGAATAGAAAATATTTTGCAAGTAACTTTTTTCTTGCTGCTGGCCAATTAGACTAGAGGAAAGTGTGACGTCACACTCATGCTCTTGTTTGTCGACATGTAGGAGTCTATGTAAATTTAAATACTGTACAGGGTAATTACAAAAGAAATGTACAGTTTCAACATTGTTTTAGATCAAAACTATTGTAGATATTGACTTTTACTTTACATGGGTTTGTAGAGAAACTCAAAAAAGTTTCTTTTTTTACAAGTAATTAAAGATGCTCGATGTGTTCACCCTGGGTCACATGGCAGATATCAAGACAAAACTTGAATTCGTCCCAAATTCGCATCAGTATGTTCTCAGTAACTTCAGCAATTACATTAGTGATTCTTTGTCTCAGGTCATGTAAATCAACTGGAAGTGAGGGAACAAAAATGTTATCTTTGATGACTCCCCGCAAGAAAGAAGTCACACGGTGTTAAATCTGGGTTTCTTGATGGCCAAAGAGCGAGGCAGAATTTTTTTTTCGCTCAATTCCAGCAAGCAAATTCTTTCTTATTACAATTTACAGCCATTTTGGCTTGCTGGTCACATGATGGCTGACGTCATTCTTGCGTATGGACAAAAAAAAAAACTTTTTGAGTTTCTCTACATAAGAAAACAAGTGTAAACCTAGCTTTAAGTTTAGATCACTTTCCTGGACCAAATTCAAAATTCCATGGCACTTTTCAAACCTCATTCACATCTATCAATCTAGCAAATTGGGGAAGCAAATTACTTTACAACTAGCAAGATCCAACCTCTTGAATTTCCAAGCCAGTAAAAGCAACGACAGCCATTTTCATGATGTCGATAGTGTTAAATTACCTTATTGACTGGAACCACTTTCAAATTCAGTGTAAATTTATACATTCCCATAGTTAACCGAAATTTTTATCTAGATAGCCTCATCCTCAACAATTCATACAGTTCCCCAACCACGAACAACATTCGTTCGGCTTTGAGCAATAAGAGCTCTCCTTTCCTTTCCTCTTTTTTTTTTTTTATCCCATCATTGTGAAATCAATGTTTAGTGGACTCAGCAAAAGCAGAGAATTGGTGAAAAGTAAAAGAATATTTTTTTTCACGACTCAGCACTAAAGTGATTACAGCTCCAATTTACGGATTAACCGCTCGAAAGATGAGTACAAGTGTTAATTTTTTTTTTCTTTTTTCATATTTTTATATTTTATTTTATTTCCACAATAATGTGGCACAAAGTGTAGCACATGCTGTTAATTAAAGACACACTTGGTTTTAATTTAGCAATTAATTTCATTCATGAATGGCTGCATAAATTTCTTTTTTCATTTCCAGTCAGCTTAGGAACGCAGCACACATTTTTTGCCTTTTTTCCTATGATGATGAAATGAAGCGATCATTCAAACAATGTTTTGCTTGGTTCCAGTAATGAAAAGTTACTAATTAATTTAAAGCTTTGCTCTGTATTTAGGCCTGTTGAACTGTGAGGATTTGGAGTTATAAAGGAATAGTTTAATTAAATGTTATTCTAATGTTTGTGTAAGTAATTTTATAAAGTTTAAAATGAAATCAGTTATAACGTGATAAGGTTGTACTGAAAACAATGGATAATGCAATGTATCAGTGTGATCAATGTGATCTGTACTGAAACCTCGTTATAAGTTAATTGTTCGTTATAACTTATAACGTACAATTTTCAAATTTTCGTTTACGACAATCGTATACTAATACGTCTCGATATAATGAAATTCTCGTTATGACCAACGAATCTTTTGGTCCCTTGAGCTTCGTTATAACGAGGTTCAACTGTACCTTATTCCAGAGATATCCACATAGAAGAACGAATTTACAGAACAAATTAATAGATTCTTTTACGTGCTGTAACTGGAGGCCATTTTGTTGTACGCTAACTGATAGTTTGTTGTCACTGTTAAATGAAATGTGATGGGGCAGAACAATGAAGTTACAATGAGTGTGTAATGGAGCTTCAACAATGTCATGTCCCTTCAAGTGATTTATTTGTTGACAGATTTATGGCGTGTTTATCTTTGATTGACATGGCCCATGATCATAAATCAGGGAATCATTCATTCAGGCAATTAGCTAGAAATGGTGGGAAATTGGTTCAATTAATCATTGTGATGAATGTATTGTTTGATATGGTGGAATAATATTATTTAAATGAGTGATTGGTGCTGAAATGTTAATGACTGGTGATTGAATAGAAAATGTGAGGTGTTAAAATAAAGAATCAAACTTTTAAGACTTAAACTGAGTAAACTCTTGGTTTTTGGGTCACAAACTGGAGTTTATCAGTTTATTGCAGTAATTCAGAAAAGTTTCTTCGCTTTCGTTGAGCTCGGCTTTGATTGAGCAATCGAAGATCCAAGATGGTTGATATGAGCTAGGGATTTCATACCATAGAGTCAAAGATGGGTTAGAAGTCCTGTCACAGCTATTTTGCTTGGCACTCTGACATCAAGTTGTCACTGCTGAAAAAGATAATGTAACTTGCCAGCGATTTATGAAAGCAACACCTGTCGATAATGGTGGCAATATTTTGTTAATAAATTTTATCTGGCAGGAAGTAAAAGGAAATATGAAATACAATAAACGTAAAGTTACCTTTAAAATACTTGAAAAAAATATTTTTTGGAAACAATAATGTTAAAATTCAACAACAACAATAAAAGCTGCCCCTTGTAGCATGAATTGCCTGCACTGCATCTGTTGATATTAAATAGAAGCAGTGCAGGTAATTCATGCTACAAGGGGCAGCTAAGTGATACAAAGCGTAGATTAATTTTTAATGATAAACCATTGTATGATGATGATACATTTAAGGTTGCCATCGATTACCATGGCCATATGCACTTGTCA
>JAQFZP010001442.1:0-19390 GCA_034695745.1 Geophilus truncorum | reverse complement strand
CTGAACGAATTTTATGTCCTGCCTCGTCACCATGGCGACTGCAATCCTCTTAGCATCCTCATCACTCATCTGATAACGATATTTCATTCATCACAGGTATAGAAATCTACACATGTTTGATTTGCAACAGTCGACACGCGTTATAGAATGGATTGGGAACGAAAGTAGGTGAAAAAAAATCAATCAATGAATCAATCATTTTTTGTGGAAAAATTATTATAATAATGATTTATATTTTTATAGGTATTTGTGTAGCTGGATTTGACAACCCCGAACGAAATGAAATATTAGAATTAGCTGTGCCTGAAAGATTGCTTCCGTCTCCAACCGAAGATGAAGTGAGAAATCTTTAAATCAAAAATCAATAGTCCAATAAACGGAGAATAAAATAAAATCTTCCAATAGGGATTATGCAAGGAAAGGGATTTTAAAATGCTCGCTGGGGGATTTACGAATGATAAAGTGTGGCATCTCAAACATATTCCTAATAGCACGTACGTAAAAGTGTTTTGTAATTAACGCACTAATTTATTTTTACAATATTCCCATTTTTTAACAGAAAAATAATCACTTCTGAAACGGGACAAAATTCAATTCATTTATATAATTTAGGCCGCGACAAATCCGGTAATTATAATTATAATAAACTAAATTAAAAATGGCCAATTGATATACTTTGTTTTTAACAGATATGATCGAGCACTTGATCGAAATCAAAAATTTAGTGACCAATCAATATCCTTTAGATCGATTAACAATTCCTAACACAATAATTAAAGAAAAGACATACCTTAACTACGGTTACGTTTGAAACTCCGGTGTTCGACGTCGATAAGATCGGCCAAATGGCTGCCTTCGGAACACGTTTGAACGACGTATGCATCACTGATCTCGAAACCGGTAAAGAATGCAGCAAACTGAATATCATCTGCGAACAAACGGATATTGCAATTAGTCAGATTCATTTGTTGGAAAAGAATGTTGTTTTGGTGGGCGCGAAACCTACAGGACAGGTTTACATAATGGATGCTAGACAGCCCAATATAAAGGTTTAACTCAAAAGCGAATTTCGAAACTTGATTAATTGATTTAATTTTTTAATTTCAGGCGTCGCAATCGGCCGTGATAGAAACGAATAGCAATGATTTAACCTGGACAAGTGCAGTAGCTAAGAGCAGTTGGGAGTACGCTTCACCAGACGGATCTGGCGACATTCCCTCCGATTTTTACGATGGGTTAACGGTTATTGGCTGTTTGAGCAGCATGGGAAATTTTGCTCGGTTTGACGTGCGCAATCTCAAAGAACCTTGTGCAAGAGCGCAATTACCTCACAAAATGCCAAAAGATGGCGACGAATCGTTTCTAACTTTGAAGGTACCACAACTCACTAAAGTAATTATAACATTTTTCTACATTTCGTACTTATTTCTACAGTTTGCACCGCTTAATCCCGGGATCATTTCAGTGTCAGGTAACAAAAAAAAATAAAAAATGTCATGTATTAAGAACTAAATGAGTAAATAATATAGGGTATGATGGAAATGTATGCATATACGACTCCTGCCCTTGGCACTCGACTGAAGTCGTTCGTGGAAACGTGCCGTGTTCGGCTCCTCTGTTCATCCACGACGGGCACGCGATTGGAAAGAAAGGGTCACCTTCTCCGTCTATGCTGGTCATGTCCCACTGCTGGCACCCACTCTTGCCCAATGTTGTGTTGTCCGCCGGTGCCGACAAAAGTCTTCACGCGTGGGAATGGCAAGTGGAACCAGAATAAAAACTTTTTGCCATAATTATCATCATTATATTTTACCATTCCACCGAACATTTCTTTCTATTTTTTTATTACCAGTATTATTATTATTAATTTTTTTAAATATTTTTTCAAGCTTATAAATTGATCTCATGTGTGTTTATTTATTTATTGTATGGTCTTGTACTTAATCTTATTTATGAAATTTTATTTACTTTTCTATCGATGGTTTAACTAGATGTATAAAGAATTTACAATGACATATTTACGGATTGGTTTGAAAAAATGTACATGAAAGTTAATTATCAAAATGTAAATGGATTACGAACAGGGTTGTACAATCTATAACTGTAAACTATTTGGTAAAGAAAGTTTAGTTGACATGAAATGTTTATGTTGCCAGTTTATAAATAGTGTTGAATAAAGCTGATTAATGAACAGTATAAACAAAGGAAATTGTTGTCAAACAACTTGAGCTCTTTTTACGAGTTTAGTATCAGAGTTTAGCGTCATGGCAGTTAATGACGTCATTAACGCCTAATCTTAATTTAATCCGTTAGAGTGACTTTCCCGAGACAAAAGTCACGATGTGAGCACGTGTTAATGCACGAAGTATTTTGTATCCCATTGGCTCTATTTACCAGAGCATTTTTAGAAACAAAATGTAAAGCATTATATAATGCATTTGGTTTAAATGATTTTCTTTTTCTGCGACATCATAAATTTTTGGCATTTTTAAACCCTTTAAGTTTACGATTGTTACCAGACTTTGGGAATTGAGTGGTATTAGTCGGACTTGGCGGGTCCATCGGTTCTTGCGACGAAGGAATGGACGGCTTTGATACGTAGTTCAACAGTCCAACTCAAATTAAAGCATTCAAATCAATATCGCCACTAACACGACTTCGCATCAATTCTTTACCATGCTGACGGACGAACGCCTGGCTTCTGCTCTCGGTTTTAAAGTCAACAAGGTCTACCAGGAATCGCGCACCAGACAGTATGGGATCCCAGGTACAGCCCAGCCGCTGTCCAACGAAGCCGAGACAGGTCACGGTCGCGATTTAGTGGTTTTGGAAACGGCAGAAGCAGTGGCACCTCGGCCGTGTCGATGGTCGACTTCCCAGAGTCCCTTTGCGGGTTCACTCACCTACATCATCGTTTTAATTATACTTTCGGCAAGCATTTTCGGATTGGAAGTTTATCGTATCAGAGAAGTCAATGTTTTGTCTGACCGGATGGAGTTGGTCCATAATAATTTGGATTTAATACATAATCAATTGATGATAGCTGTAAATATAGTGTTTTAAATGTAATTTAATGCTCGGTTGATTTATTTGATTTTTGTGTGCAGATGGCGCCTCCACGATCCGAAAGAGAATTTGCCGGATTGATCAAATCGGAGAATGAATTGAAAATGTTGAAAATGTCGGATAAACCACACACAGAATATGAACACGTGCGAAAAAGAGGTGCAGTCGAAAAGGAGAGGAATTCGGAGATGGATTCACAAGTTTTTAAATGATGTCAAAGGCGCAAGGAAAGAACAGGAAATTGCTCACTAATCCGCAATCCCACATGAAAACCCAAAATAGAACAGGTAGCTACTTTTGTTCCCTGTTTCTTAGAATCCGTTTCCTTGTAAAACACAGATACGAGTGATAAACTACCAAACAAAATGCAGTTATTAAAAGCTTAAAAACGTGAAAATTGACCTAAATTGATAAATTGTTGTTAAATAATTACAGTGCGTTGATTTTTGTACTTTAAGTGTTTAAATAAAAGAAAAAGGGTTGACTTGGGTGTGTAACTACTTTTCTTTTATCCTCCGAATTCGGGGAAAAGGAAGAAGCGTGTTTTTCCAATTAAAAAAGATTAAGCGATAACACATAATTAGCAGTTCACCAATCTCCAATAGATAAGTTAATGCAAAAGCAAAACTAATTTTTTTTTTCTTCTTGTTTTATACTTTGCAAAAGTGAACTTAGAACTGATTTCAACACATGACAGATAACTTTTATGTTGCAATTAAAAAAAAGTCTGCAAAAGTCGCACTTTTTTACTTGCACCATTTGTTACATTACTATTAGGTGCAAATCACAGTGACAATTTATTTCATACATAACCTGCCCATCTGTGCAAGTGTAATAATGAGTAGAAATTGCAGACAGGAAGCATTTACTCCACCTCTTTACACTAAAATTCCTAATCTCCCAAGAGGGTTTTCCCCTTTCGTTTCTGTATCGCAGATAAATCCAGGTGCAAAATTTATCAAATTACTACAAAAAAAAAAAAAAAAAAAATCTAAGTAAAAGCAAAATTAAAGACTGAAACCAGACACTATAATTATATGGTCAGTTCCTTAATGAATAGAAATAGAAACTAAAACCTCTCTTATTAACATAGTGTCTAATTTGACCTTGAAAACAACGTTTTAAAACTTTTTTAAATTACTCTCGTTAAACACCGGAGATTGGAGGTCGAACTGTGAGTGGTGAAAGAACAACAGTTCCAGAGGTAGCTAATGCGCATGCGAATGGCGCGCAGCTCACAATTGATACCCACAGGTGCGGTGGTAGTGGTGAAGTTTACAAGATCCCATTCCACACTTCCACAGGTGTGCGAACATGACTGTCGACACTAAATCGAGTGCAGGATTTACTGCATACCCGCACCAAGTTGCTGCCGCCTTCAGACTTCATTGGGAGCTGGTTGGAGCTCGAAATATCGTCAAAGCTTTTTTCCCGCTACTTTTCCTGATACTTCTCATACTGCTTTTAGTGCCTGTGACTGTGGTACTATACCTGAACGCACAACAAGATGCCAAAATCAATGCACTTTATGAGCAAGTGCGAAGTTTGCAACAGGAATTGAGCACTTTGCACAAGAAATGCAAGACTTTACCTCACGTACCTGTTGCAATCGACTCGTCGATCGTGGTAAATATATAAATATATAAATATATAAGTAAAAAAAATAATAATAATTTTGCTTTTTTTTTGTGAAAAAAATATCACTTTATTGTTTATCTAATCAAAAACTGCACAATAACCTAATAAATCAGTACCGGTATCAAATAACAATTTATTTTAACTTCTAACTTCCGTGAACTTTTATCTTGTAGCAAACTGAAATTAGAAGCGGGATTAGGGACCGTGACATTAAATTCCAACCTTACGAATTGAATGCCACTCATGCACAACAAAAGCATCAAGAGAGATATCGGAGAGCACCAGCGAAAAAGAAACAATTAATTGCATGTCCAAACAGTAAGTTAGAGATATTAAAAAATTCGCTTATCATTGAAATAATTTGCAAAAAAAAAAAAAACTTATTTTCAGAAATGATAGCGAAGCAATTTCGAGGAGATGTGTTTCAGTTCATCCCAAGCAATGGTATCATCAGAAAAATGTTTATTTTTCTCTTCTTTCCACGCACATTTCCCCGGAACTTTTACATTTTATTTCAAAGCAGGTTACATTACCATTTGGAAAGAAGAAGTTTGGTGTAATGATACCAAAAACAACAACAAAATAGTTCGGGACAGCGAATCCGGCGGGATTGAAATCATGGATTCAGGCATTTATCAAATAAATGCCCAGGTATACATTTAAAAAAATGTTTAAAATATATGTATACGAATCAAATTTTTTTCCTGTGCAGTTAACTTTCTTTAAATTTGATGCTTTGGCTGATTTTGTGCTTACGGTTCAGTCTGAAGGAAGCAGCGAAGCGGAGGAAGTGAGCAGATGCAGAGTTTCAAAGGAAGGAGATGAAACTGACGTAACTCCCCAGACATGTTCTACAAGTTTATTGTTGTGTTTGAACAAAAATGACAGGATTTTTGTATTCGTGCAATTGCCTAATCTTATGATTAATTTGGACAAAGTTTCATCTTTCATAGGATTGGCAAGACTTGTTAAATTGAAAACTTGTCCCTCTATTTCCACCATTATGACCGACCTTAAGTAAAGTAAAGTAAAGTAAAAAAAAAAAAAAAAAAAAAAAACAGTTGAAACTGTGATTTAAACAAGTGTCCTTAGATTCTATACATTTTAATTTTAAAACATGTACTTGTAAGTGTATCCATAACAAATATCATCTGTAAAACTAGTTCATCTTTCACATTTACTATAATACCGTAGTTTTCCGTCGACCTTTTATATATTTGGTTTCTAAATTTTTTTTTAATGAAAATTATTATAAATATAAAAAAGGACTGTGATTTGTAATAAAGCCTGTGATAACTATGATGTCAAGTTACGTTTAGGCTATTTTTTATTTTTGTTTAAATTTTGGGCTTTAAAGATCTCAGGAAAAAAATAATGACTTTATTACGTAAACGAATTATTAAAAGTTATACGTCGCAACAAAATTAATGAATAAATAAAGATTTTTTTATAATTTGAAAATAATTGAAACGAAAAATTATTTTAAAATTGACGCTCTTATTGCTTCATCACTGCTACAACAGCGGTCCAGTTTCCTACATTTGGAACTTGGAACTAGTTCCACCTTTTCCCTACAGCCTCGCATTGAAGCATTGACGTCACAGCCAGCAGAAACATCTTGGGAGGAAGATAGCAAGTGGATGCTCAGTCTTCCAAGAGAAAGCACACTTTACTCCCAAAATGACCAAAATGGGGAAACGGTTACAAACTGTAGCCGCCGTCACGTGCATGAAGTCGCTATTGATGGTGTTTAATTTTGCTTTTTTGGTAAGTGGAAAAACAAACAATAATATCGCGAATTTCCTAATCTTATTACATTCAGATGAAAGTAGGCTTCATGTATGTACATCATGAAGAAAAAAAACGTCAAATATAAACACAAGGTGTCATTTAAGACATGAAAGCTAAAAAATTGAAAAGTATACACATCTTTTCTCATTTATACTTAATTATTTACATTTATAAACTGACGTCATCATGTGTCACACGACACTCCGAATTGTTTAAAAATATAAAAATAAATTAAAAAAACACCTCTCATATTTCTAACTCTTAACAGTAACTGTAAATAATATTAAAGTACATGGCCTTTTCTTATTTGATCTGTGTAACATATGTTCAATAACAAAAAAAAAATTAAAAAATTCGATAAGCCCGTATGTACAGTATCATATCCATGGATACAATGCCCACATGCACATACTATAAACCATCTGTTCATTAAAATGCACTTTTGTGAGATTAAAAATATCTCTTGAACTCTACACACATGTGTATTGTCACTATAACACATTTTACACTGTATATTTATATTTGCAGTTGACAGGAATTGTGATACTGGCAGTTGGAATATGGATGGAAGTTGAGCTGTACAAATATATGGAATTGACCACTAACTATTATTCAGCTGCACCTTATATTTTAATAGGAACTGGAGCCATTGTTATTTTAGTTGGCTCCTTGGCATGTTGTTGCACTGCTAAAGGCCAACCTGTTCTTCTTTACCTAGTTAAGTTTCCTTTCCACCAGAGTAAATTGATATTTCAAAGATTAATTTTTTGTTTTGTTTACAATAATTTCAGTATTCAGCATTTTTAATTGTAGTGTTTGTGGTTGAACTGAGTGCTGGAATAGCCGGCTACGTGTACAGGGGCAAAGTAAGTGGAATTTTATGATAATTGAATCAATGAATGATAATTTAATCAATTGATGCGACTTTTTGCAGCTGAAAACTGGTTTTAAGAGGGGATTGAATGAGTCACTTGAATCTTTTGGAAATGATAGGCCGAAAACTGAAGCTGTTGATACATTACAATCTCAAGTACAGTATAATCCTGACCTTGAATTTATAATTGGTGCATTCAAAGTCACGCCATGTTTTATGTTTTATTTTTTATTTTTTATTCAAATATTTGGTTACTTTCTTCATCATTAGTTAAAATGCTGTGGAATCGACACTTACACAGACTGGGAGAAAACTCATTGGAGCAATCATACAAGATCAGTTCCCGAATCTTGTTGCAAAGCTCGCAAGTGTCAGCATAATTATCCAATTCGTGTGGATGACATTTACAATAACGTAACTAAGCAGCAAATTCAAATACAGCACAAATAAAGACGATTGTTCATGTTCGTTATCACAGGGTTGTTACGACGAAGTTGTCAACTTTATAAATGGTAACATGGGCACAATTGGAGCTGCTGGTTTGGGAATTGCCTTCTTCCAGGTAATAAAATATTTTACTATTACATGTGTCCATTATACAATCGATTGACTAATGTGTATTATTAAAATTGCAGTTGGTTGGTGTTTTCCTCTCCTGTTGCTTAGCAAAACACATTAATAAAGCTAAATACGAACAAGTACCCTAGATGATGTATGCGGGGACGTGTTTACACTCTTCTATCAAAGGTTTCCAAATTAATGGTATCTGTCAGCACCTGTATAGCTTCATATCAGTCAATTATCGAATTTATTTACCTAGTCAATAACCACTTTTTGTTTGAATTAGTTTATCACGTGTTTCAAAGAGAATTTCAAATCAAAATGGATTTCAATGCATGATAATTAGTTAGATAGTTGTTGATAAATTTTATCATCAAGTTGTTAAGTCTTTTTATGTCCTTTCTTGGGACATCACTTTTATCTTTTAGATTATTCACAAACACAATTGTGATTTGCTAGTGTAAATTTCTGCGATTTAACTAGGAAATAGGGAAATAGCTTAATGTTTAATCACAAACAATTTTGATCACAATCTGATGTTTCTATTTCCGATTTTATAAACCTTTTACGATTTTTTAAGATCAACTTTTCTGTCGTGTCGTACTCGTACGCGTTCAATGGTTACAGTTTGCACTAACTGAGGTATAATGGTGTACAAATTTCTACTGTGGTGTAGTATTAAGTGGTAGAAATTAATTATGAATTTAATTTATCCAATCCTACAATTTGTGTAGGGTTCCGACAATGGCAACTATATATTTACAAAGTGTAAAAATATATTTCAGAAAAATGTACCGTTTTGAATAAATCGATGTGCCAAAATAATCATTTCATTCCGTTTCTTTCACGTACAACTTTAACAAATTAAAACTACGATGGTTTGCACTCACCTCGTATCTTGCTGACAGCATTACGTGATGTTATGTCCAGTTATGTCTCCGTTTTGTTCTCGGTTATGAATATCTTGGAAAAACGCGCCAATATATCTCGAAATTAAATTGAGCAAATTTTAAAATTGCCAATAGAGGTCACCTTTATACAAGCGTGCTCCGGCAAATTTAAAAGCTAATTACCATAACAGCACTCGTTAATTTTCATTTTTTTTTAATCAAATAAAAATAAACAGCAGAGATATATCTTTATTTAATTAAATACTTTTTAAAATAATGCTTTTGATCATTACGGCCAGAAATAATTGATATTTTCAACCAAACTAATAAATCAAGTGTGTACAAGGTTAAAGAGAAAACAACTCAATTTTCATTAAAAAAAAATTAAAAACTAACAAATGTTTAATTTTTTAAACTGACTACACGGCACGGCAGGCACGTGGCAAAACTGAACATTACGTCATGACAAAACGTGCCCGACCATGAAAAGTTAAATGAAACCTCAAGAAAACGTGCCTATCAAAGGCAGCCTTTGAATAACTCATGCTATGATGATTGCATATCATGATAAAAGACCCCCTGCAGAAGAGAAGTGCATACAAACTCCATTTCATGCCGTATAAGCACATACCCTAACAAAAAATAATGGAATAGACTCTACTTACACCAACTTCCTTTTTCCAAGCAACTGGACTTGTTGTAAAAACAATTCAAAAGACCCCTGCAACTGCAAAGGAAGTTGTCCTACCCACCTCCTAATTCCTCAAATGTCCAAATTCTCCAATTGACACCTTCCATTTCCCCAAACAAAGTTTAAGCCAATCTGGAAGAAAGCCAAAATTCTTTAAAGTTTGAGTGGGTGGTCTTTTTCCCATTTCTTTTTACCCTCTCTTTTCATTCTCAACTTCCCCTTGCCTTTTCAAGTTCAAAGTCTCTTCTTTCCCCTTCAGCTGCATGTACTTAGTATTTAAGGTCAACTAGGTTTTTCTATCTAATTTGCACATTTTTTTCTATATTTCTTTCTGTCAATAAAAATGACTTAATGAATTTCAAGTTTTTTATGCTGCTGGTAATATGTATTCAATTTGTGATGTGCTTTTAATGCATATGACATCGTTTTATTTTTTTAAGATCTGTGGTTGATAGAATCAGCCACACAATGCAGAAAACTGGTTGAAAGTAGAGAAACGAGAGAACTATCATCATTATTCTTTCAGTCTTTTCAAAACTGACAGACCGAGGGCAGCGAAGAAAAAAAAATATTTTTATTTTCTTTTCACCTTGTCAAACACCAATCACGAAAAGCACAGAAGAAAGGTTTAACATCTGAATTAGGTCGGTTTTCAATTCAAGTAAAAATCTCAGCGATATACAACAACTATTATCGAGTACCGTATGTCCTCTAAAATTTAGCAGTCAAAAAAATCTCAATTGCTCACCAAATAAAGTATATGAAATGGAATTTAATGTGCAGTGCATCTGATCAAATAAAATGCCACAATTTCTCTCTCATTTTTAATGCATTCACTTACGTTTCTTTCCCCTCTTTTCGCCAGCTTATACCTAGTCACTTAGATTTCATCAGTTGCTGGGCAACCGTCAACTCTTCGTTCTATCAGGTGCAATCTCGAGGTTGTCGATGCGGCACTCGTAAATATATGGCAGTAAAAAAATTAAGAAAAACAGGCGTTCTACCGAAATTAACCTTAAAGTGGCTTGGTTTTTATGCGAAGCTAAAAGTTTGAAATAAATGAGTTTTAATTAAGAAAAATTTTTTTTTTAATTCAATATAATTTAAAATTTCTACTCCAAATTTACAGAAACAATTGTCGTTGTATTTAGAAGCTAGATTTGTTGTGTTCTGCGGACTGTTAACTAAGAAGTTAGAACGTTAATTTTATATACAATTTTTCATTTCTTGTTAATAATCTGTGATATCAATATATAGACACTTTTATATCAAACATTTGACATTAAAAAAAGAAATAATGAAAATAATTTAAAACAACAACTAAACTTTCGTAGCAAAAAAAAAAAAAAAGAAAAAGGAAAAAAAAAACTGCTTGCACCTCTTGGCTATATAAAACACACACATCTTCCAAATACTTGTACAGCGAAATGAAATTTTAGAAGTTCAGCTTTATCCTATTACTGTATTGTAAATCATTCTATTAGGCGAAGTATTAAACGCCTGCCTTATTAACAACAACACACAGCAACGTAAGCAAATCAAAATTAAAGAACATGAAAAATTAAAAAAGAGAAAAATATATTTTTGTGGAATTTAGATTTAAAAAAAAAAAAAAAAAAACTGAGGGAAAAAAAAACAAATATTTTTTATTTTTTTTTACAAAATAAGAGAGAAAGAATGATTTAAACTTGAAGAAAAAAGTATCCATTGGCTTTCATTTTGATTCAATAATTTTTAAAGGAACCTTTCAACGTGACATGCACCGTGACTCATGAGCAATGATTCATTCAATAATTGCGTCTAAATTGGGTATTCATGTTTCTCCTTGCATTTAACACTATCGGATAATGCAAAATTTCCTACAATTTCATATCATCTAAGACGATTATTGTTAAAGACGATGAAAAATGGTTGCAAAATTGTTACCTAATTGACTTTGAATAAGCTTCAGTTAGTGGACCAAATTGAATTTTGGTTAAGTGCAAAAGCCACTTTAACAATTTCCGAGGCTTCAATTTTTATTGCTCGACTTGACTATAGAATTGTGGGTAGGCAATGATGCATTTAGCCGAGCCAGCATTTATGTCTGGCTTCTTCCTCTCTCTCATTATCCAATTAGCATCGTTCAACTTGTTCGAAATTTTCTCTGATTCCGTAATAGTGTCACAGCAAGCAGAAGAATGAATTCCTTTCAGCAAACACAAACCTCCATAGTTCACAAATATTTGCCGAAAGCCAATGAGTTATTTCTCATAACTTAAAAAACAAAAAATAAAAAAAAAATAAAAAATTAAGTTAATTAAAAAACACAGCCTTAAAAACGTTTAGCATTGAAAAAAAGAGAAAAACTACACTTGAAAACGCATCACAAAATGTTATTAATTAATGTTTTAATCAATTCGTATCGAATCAAATCGAAAAAAATTGATTATTAAAAAGAAGGAAAAATTAATTATTTCTACAGCGGAAGGAAAGGAAAGAATTTTTGTCATGTTAAGTGAAAAATTAATGAAAAACTCTTTAAACTTCTTAAAAAATGTTGACTATCAAATACAACACATCCTTAATACAACCCGTATATACAGTTCATACCAATATTTAAAATTAATTTCATCATAAACAACATGGGGATTAATCTCTACAATAACAATTTTTTTTGTTTAAAAATGACAAAAAAAAAATCTTTAAAAAAAAAAAGAAATTTTTTTTTCTTTTCCAGAGAAAAAAAAAATCAAAATCTTCTGCAACAAATTACAATGGCATATTCAGCAGAAATATTTAGTAAAAATAGAATAGTTTAAGATTGATAAGAAGTCCTTATATATTTATTTATTTATCTCTTTCTTTTCTTGTTAACCAATTTTAAAATCTTTCTCTTCATCACACGAATCCCCGAAATAAACTGAATGGAAGTTCCATGATATTCGTAACAAGTCGAAAACGGCAACGCGTTATTTTCTCTTCTCGTCTCTCCCAATCTGTTATTAAAGCTGTATTTTCCAACTGATCAGAAAAGCACATTTCTTTTTCAAAAAAAGGCATGTCCGGTCACTTTTTCACACTTCAACATTTCATACTGAATTATCATTCTTCTCTTTTTCGTAGTGGTGGCTACTGTAACGTGGTCTGATGTTATCACAGGTAGAGAGCCGACAGATGTTAGAGAGACACAACTCAGGACGAAAAATCAAAATGAAACAAAAAATTGAAAAATATAAATTGAAGAAAAAACCTCCAGACTTCCGGCAGTGACGTCATTCCCGTATGAGTACTAAATATTCAACCTGAAAATAAAGAAAAAAGAAAGGAAAAAAAATTAATTACATGATAACTTTGTCAGAATAAGGAAGAATCACAAAACAAAACATGAGGAAATAATCAAGTTTCATTACTATTATTTTTCTTGCGTAATAAGTAATTTGTTTTGACTTAGCACATGTCGCATAGATTTTCTGAAAGAACGCTCATGAATGGCACGTAACGAACTTAACGAGTCGCCATTTCTGACGGCAATAACAACTTTTTTTCCCCTCTCCTAAAGGACATTAGTTCGTTAAACTAATATTTTATGCAAATTTTCAAGGTCTAGTGAAATAAATCTCAGTTTATATTTAAAAAAAAACAACAAAGAAAAAAACAACAATAATAATAATCACATTATGCATTTTAAAGCGTGCAGTCACACTCATTCACACTCGCTAAACAAAATAAACACTTTAAAGTGTATAACTTCAATAAGCACAAAAAGTACACATCAAAAGACTGCATCATCAATGTTTGATTCACCAACAGCTGTGCACTCGTATATGCTACCCCAACGATCCTCCCCCAACCCTAAAAGAGACCACACCTCATAAAACAAAGAAAAATTAAAAGCAATGCATTCCTTTCCACAACAACACATTTGAATCATTCTTTATCTCTCTGGTGAGGAGCAGGAACCAAGAAAGCCCCAAGTTGAGCCACCAAAAGTGAGCAATCAATAAATATAACAAAACGAGAAAAATAAAATTGAAAAATAAAAAGTGCAGATCAAGGTTTATTCTTTCATCACACTAAAAACCTTTAAAACATGAAGATGAGAAACTCAAACAAAAAGAGAAAAATTTCTTAACAGCAGCTTTTACCTTACATAATAACATTAAGAAGGTAATTCATAAAACCAAGCCATACATTTCAAGCAGTTAAGTCATGTTTATTTACAATTACACATTTTTCTTTTTCTAACATTCAATACTCAGTGGTTGGTTCAATAAGGCCCCCCAAAAAAAAGAATGAAAAAATATTTAACGTCATCAACCTCCACAGCAGGCCATTCACATTCATATGGGTCTAGACCCCCTGGTGAGATTATTCAGAACATTCCAAATAGGAAATCACTGCCAGTATGTGTATACATGTACGTTTTGGACGACGAGAGGGAAAAAAATGAGCAAAAAGGAGATGGGTAACTGAACACCATACATTAAGTGTGTGGAATTCGAGATTTTAACCGAAGGTTCGGCTTCAAGGTTGCTTAAAAATTAAAACTACTTTTGGGAAGGAATTTTTGGATGATGGCTTTCCTCAAAGAAATAATCAATTTAGGCCTAAGCCAGAGTCAACCTTTTGATATAATGGGAATTGCCGCGTGTCACAACACTACTGTCTTCTTGTTTCAATCTCTTTTACACTCTTGTCCGTTGCCTTGGCAACCGCATCTTGGATAGTGTTACTATGGAAACTTGTTTATCTCTTTTATATCCAGTAACTCATACACCACACACAACACGCACGCTTCGAATTCAAAGCCGAACGAAATTGATCATTTTACTCAAAGCGCACTTCAAACGGTTTATTTAATCTATGTACATGTAAGCAAAAACAAATTAGTTTCCTTTCACTACACACCCAAAAGAAAAAAAAATTAAAAATTAAAAAATGAAATTACTCGTTTAATCTTGAAATTTAAATTTGTAAATCCTGTTTAAAACTCACGGCGCATTAGGCAGGTGCGGAAAAATAACCCTAATTCAAAACTTATCGAATTACTCGATCTTTTTTCGTTATTAATATCTTTCAGGCCTAGGTTAAGTCACTCATAAATATGATTATGGTTGAAATTCCATATATCCAGCACCACTAATACCCGAATCATCAATCAAAACAACGTAATCAATGTTCATCTATCATCAAAGATCCTTCACCTCGTTTTAACCATTCAAGGGTCACCGGCAAATTTCATTCCGAGTCAAAATGGGAACAATTATATTTATTTCTTACAACTCTTTCCAAATATGGCCAACTGGAAAATGAGAAAAGAGAAGCAAAAAAAAAAGTGGAAAGAGGAAAGGCGAACCTTTAAAAATGATATTATTTCGAGAAAAATGAAGATAAGGTTTAAACTTTAAAGCCATATGCAACACTTAGTCACCCACAACATTTTTTAACGCGAAAAAAATTCTCAACAGGAAATTCCAAGCCTTGGTTACATTTTTTTCGTGAAAAAACTATTATCGTGTCTTAAACAGTTGTTTTAAGTATTTATTTGAAACAATTCATTTGTTTCAGGAAAACAAATTATCACCACTTCTGCAAATCGACAACAGGAAGTAACGAAGCAGATCCTTGGCTTTAATTATAATTATCAGCGTTCATGCAGAGACCTGTTTTAATTTATATTAAACAGACCAATTCAAATAAAAAACATAAAAAAACACACATTAAATCGAGTATTGATAATAACAAAACGTAAAACATAATTCGTTTTTTGGGTGAATATAAATTTTACTTTTGACTTGGCAATCATAAGGAAGTCAAACAGAGAAATTGAACATGAAAAGAAAGAATGTCAGGTGCATAATCAAACCGGTTTGCCCATTGCCGTGTGAGGGCGGGGCAGTTAAAGCACGTTAAATACAAAATAGCACACACACTTCTTGCTCATTGATGACACAATCTCCTTCTACACGTATAATTAATGCGATTACACTAAAAAAAAATGTAAATTATGTCGAACACAATTACAAAAAACATAAAAAACGTCAAAAGCGGAAAAAACCAAAAGCCCCTTAGAAAAGTGGACTTATATTTTTTAAATAAATATTTATAGCACGACTCAATGCCGGATATTTGATGTCACAATAAGAAAAAAACATTCGATCTGTACATATTTATTCTAAGCCGTGTAACCTAAACCGAATAAATTCTAAAATCCCCTGAAAAGTCAGTGAGAAAATGCCCACAGTGAAATTTCTTTGTTTCCATCTCCAGTACAATTGTCTTACACGTAATTACGAAGCACAATTGAGAAAAGAAATTCATAAAGGACTTATTACCACCATTTAATAGTGTGAACTGACATCTAATAAGTCCCTGAGATCCGCCTCAAACTACATTCGTACATAAAAATCGGAAAGAAAAAAAAAAACAAAAAAACCAGGTCATTGACATTTTTGGAGTAGAGAGCAAATAAAACAAATGATGTGTAATTACCGTTTATTTTTAAACGCATTTTTTTTGTTTACGTTCAAAATAACAGCAATAAAATGTGATTTAATTTTTGTAATAAGAGTATTTAAAACTCATTGACCTTTTAGCAGCATACAAACGCTGAATTCTATTCTATGACCCTGGACTCGGTGGGATCTAGCGAGGAAACAAACCAACACAACAAAATCACTCTCCCCGCTGACTCAGTCCAAATTGAAACTCGACACCACGAGAGAAAACTCCTCTGGCTATACATTAGCTTTTTCCTATCACGTTTCTGCTAAAACTACATGTGTCTACGAATGACCAAACAAAGAATACGGAGCGAAATGAAATAAAATCAAATGGGAAACTGGCTAAACTTATTGCGAGCACCTTTAAATCCCGTTTCTTTTTCTTCCTATATGACTCAAACTCACCCCCTCGTGGGCCTGTGTGACCCCTTCTCATGTGACCACTCATACATCCTCACTCGTTGTGTGAACGACCCCATAGGACTGCCACTTTTTCAATAGGTAGGGTGATATTTTCATTAGTAAGTAGCAATAAACGAAACTGAAATTGCGCGTTTAGTGCAGGAAAAACCACAGATGGAAATAAACAATTTGCCTACTAAGATTTATAGATGACACGACATTTTCGGTCGTGAAAATAAAAAAATAAAAAAACTGGAATCAGGGCCCGAATTGTACATATCAACATAACATAATCTCAGATTGGAATAATCAGACAAAGTCATTTGGGTTCAAATGTTCAGTTCCTGTACTGTTAGGAGTCATGCGAGATAAGCTGCGTGACTCCAAGTGTACGACACACAACAAAAATTTTTTCCCCCGTGTTGAACAAGTCAATCCTGTTGTGGTTTACGACTTTTACAACTTAATGACCCGATCTGAATTGGCCTTATATATTTACACAAAAAAATCAATCAAATCTGTAATTTCTAGTCCATGAAATTCCCTGGTTAATAGTTCAAGTTAAAAAAGGCATGATTCCATTCATTTAGACCTAAAGGCAATTTGGGGCCATGACTAACTGTCACCACCTAATGGTAAACAACATTCATCAATTGGCTCGCAGGCGTCATTTTATTACTGGTGCTGGTCACATCACGTGCAATAAAAAAATATAAAAAAATTGAGAAAGAGACGTATATTTTGTTATTATTTGATCAATTTTCACTTCTCGATCGCGCCGATGTTTACATTCGAGTTGAAGTAACTGCCAAATGGAATAAAATCGATCATCACTGTATCGCGAAGCAGGAAAAATATCAGTTGAAGCCATAATTCGTCAGTCTTTTGTAATGAAAGTATTCAAGGACGTGCAGCAGATACAAACAAGGACAAGATGATGACCACTTACGAAAGAGGGCATCGTGCGCTTGTCTTTTTATCTATCAATCTGTGTAAAGGTCACCATCTGGTCAGAAACAAAGTGTGATGAAAAGACAAAATAGAGACCAGATTCCGACAAGATGGATGCCTTAGACAAATTCCCTTTCAATTCCACTTCTACTTCTTCTTCTTCCCATTTTTTTTCCACGAAATAACTACAAGCCTAAAGGAAAAGGAAGAGCGAAAAAGTTGCAAGATTGAATGACCCTTCTTTTTCTTTTTCCTTAATAAAAGAAAATGTTGCAACGGTATTGATTTTTAACTCTTACTTTTATATTTTATTTTATATTTTCTATTAAATTACGGTTTTTAACGCACGAAATGATTCCCTTTCTCGAGCCTCGAATCCAACCCAAACAACATTAAATCCCAAACGACAACAAGCCGCAATTGAAAAAAAGTCATCATTTATTCAAATCTATTTGATTTTAAATTAAGACTGACTAGTGGGGGAGGGAGAAAAAAGGCTTAAAAATGCAAACTACCCCAAAGAGGGTGAAGAAGTGTGGTGAGGGTGGAAAAATAAGTGCAAACGGAGGCAGTGCATTTCACACACCATCTGGATGATATCCAGCAGCAATGAGTGAAGGAAACACAATGGTCACACGAACCCCTCTGGATCGTCTTAAAATTTTTTTTCTGTGCTTTTAATTCTTTATTTCGAGATCCAGGTCAGAGGAGAGATTTGCTCCAAAAAAGCCGCGTTGTTGTGGGTATTTGAGACGAGTTTATTAAGCATTTCTCAAGCTTAAGCCCTCTTAAACTTGAACGTTATAAGGGCTTTTGACAGTTAATCGGCTGTATAAATATACATGGGTGAATAGCGAATCGAGGTCAAACACTAATGACGTCATTTTCACGGTGAATTTAAGTTGACAAAGACTAGATAAATGGAAACAATTATACTTTATCTTCGTTTGCATGGCTCATAGCTTGGCAAGGCCAATCAACTCGCCAAAACTCAAATCTCATTTGACCTTAAACTAAGTACGAAACCTCGCCAAAAACAATTTTTAACGTCGTTCCAAAGAAATCAAAACAAAACAAAACAAAACTTAGAAGCAAAAATTAAAATCCCGTGAATCATATTTCCATTAACTTTTCGCTCTAATGCAAGTCCCCATTTCCTCTTTCGCCCAGGACTACACCTAATTCCGTATCCTGTTGAGATTACAATATTTTTAAACACTTTAAACACACTTGAAATAAAATTTTTAAAGAGATATTTGAAAAAATAAAAACATGGTAATTTTTGATGAGTTTTAATCAGTTACTCACCCGTTGTTATAGCAAGACACAACAGCAATAATTCCTTTTGTCCTTGGATGGACTGTAATTCATTTCTCGGACTATCTCGGCGAACACCTCATTAACATTGCACCTATTTTTGGCTGACGCTTCTAAGAAGGGGCAGTTCCACTGCTGCGCCAGGTTCGTCCCTTCGTTCGTGGTCACCTCACGCTGATGTTCCAGATCTACTTTGTTTCCTACAAGGAGTATTGGCACTCGATCTGTTCCTTTGACCCGCACGATTTGATCCTTCATCGTTCGGATATCTTGGAATGTTTGATGATTAGTGAGACTGTAAACCACTACAAATCCTTGTCCGTTTTTGATGTATAAATCGCGCATCGATGCGAACTGCTCTGTACCCGCGGTGTCCAATATTTCAAGAACACTCGGTGCCGAATCCACTTCGATTTCTTTGCGATAGAAATCTTCGATGGTCGGGTCATACTTTTCCATGAAAGTCCCCGACACGAACTGAACAGTCAAGGCACTTTTCCCTACACCTCCCGATCCCAGTACGACCACTTTGAATTCCCGCATCGTTATGTCTGCAAGAAAGGGCAAGAGTCACTCTTACTTTGCTGCTGACTTAAGTCTTTGATTTGGCCACTATCGGGAATTGTTTCGTATTACTTTTCCATGAACAATTATCATCTGAGGCGAGCACTCCTCGAACCTGCCGTCACTGGCTGACATCTTGGGGCGGGTGCTTGTGGAGATG
>JAQFZP010001441.1:0-19391 GCA_034695745.1 Geophilus truncorum | reverse complement strand
TTTGAAATTTTTTGGGGAAATCTGTGGAATTTTTAAAGAAATTGTTTGGAATGATTTTAATTGAAAAATATTTTGGTGAATTTTTTTATTTTTTTTTTGTAATGAATATAAATGTTTTTTGTTTTTTTTTTTAAATTTGAAATAATATTTGGTGAAATTTTGAGAGATATTAAATTAAAAGAACATAAATTTGAAAATGAAATGATGGAAGAAATTGAAAAAAAATGAAAAGGTTTAGGTTTGGAGTACAATTTAAAAACGATAAAGTATAAGTTGTAAATTTTTGAAAATTGTAAGAAAAATTAAAAATTTTGTGACATTTGATAAAATTAGATAAAAGTTGACAAAAACTATAATGGGAAAAAATGTAATTTTACAATATTAAAAAAATAATAATAATAATAAAAAAAAAAATGTAAAAAAACTAAAAATTAAATAACAATTTTTTTTTAAATTTCCAAAATAAAAAAATATACAGTACCGTATAACAAAAAATTCCAAAATACCAAACATTCCAAAAAATTCAAAATTGTCGGTAACTTCAAAATTATACTCCTAAAGACACTACAAATCAACTACTCACATTCCATGACCACCACCACTCAAAATTCAATCATAACCAACCCCCAATCAATCACAAATGAAATATTTCATTCAAACACAGTGAAATCTCTCAATCCCTCCACCAACCGTGACCTCGCCGCCATATCGCTTGACCTCGTCCGAGCGCGTTTCATTCCCCTTTCCACCTCCTCCTTACACACATTCATAGCACAGCTGAAAAGACGACTTCCGCGCAGATTACCGCCATTTATATACAACACAATAAACGGGACAAAAGAGGTGCGATAACAGACCCCTTAAGAAAGAAGTGGACAAAATACAAGCAGTGGACACGCCCGGAATATTAATGCGGGTCAGTGAGAAAGTCCAGTAAAAGTAGCTCGAGGAATTTCTTTTTCTTTTTTTTGGAGTGTAATCTACAAACCTAAATTCCCGCAAACGAAGGCTGTTCATGCGTGACGTGCGAACGGGCAATTTAAACAAAACACGACCTCGATCGATGGATATTTTCCAAAGTAAGACGCTGCTGCAGTCAGTGTGAAGGGTGTGACTCGAGACTCGAGAGCCCCAAACACCTGCTCGCAAGGCCACAGGTGATTAGTGGGGCGGAGGGATATGGGGAAGTAGGGAAAATTATGAAATTTTATGATGATGGTACATGTAATGGTGGTGATGATGATGATGATGATAAATTTGAATTTTGATTTTGAAAAATTTTTTTTGTTGTAAATTTTGTTAAACTTTGGGGAAAATTGTGAAAAACTTTTTTATTTTTACTTTTATTTTTTTGGGGGGAAAAAGTTGTGAATTTTTGTTTTGGAGAAGGAAAATTGAATATATTTGAATTTTTTTTTTTAAATTTGAAGAAAAATATGAAAATTTTTTAATTTTTGCAGTAAATAAAAGAAAAAATTATTTAATGAAAAATTTTGAAACAGTGAAACAAAAATGAAAAATGTTGAGAAAATTGAAAAAATTGTACAAAATTAGTTATGGAGCACATAAATATGGTTTGTATAAAACATTGAGAAAAATTTCAAAATATGATAAATTTGAAAGTATTTTCTAGAAGGAAAAAAATTTCAAAATATTTAAAAATATAATTAAAAATAACTTAAACATTCAACTTTGTAGGAAAAAAAATTCAAAAATCAGAAATTCATAAATAAAAAAATTTTCCTAAAACTTTCAAAAACTTTCAAAATTATACAAATTTTTTCTCAAAAAAAATAAAAAAATAAAAAAATAATAAAAAAAAAATGCCGGTTGGCAATGGGTACGAGGGGATGAGGGGTAGTGCAAAAGTTAGACACGAAACTGCGATTTTGGAGCCCCGTGCACGAGCACACCAACACCAAACTCCCTCCCACCCCACAACACACAACCAAACCCCCGTCCCACACACGGAACACAAAAACCCCTTAACTTATTCCTCACTTACCCAAAAAGTATCACGGAAAAACGCGTTTTCTCCACCACATTCTTCTTTTCTCTCCCACTTTTCAGCTATAACGAGTTCACTGCACACCTCCGACCGCACTACAAACTCAATCGAGCGGATCGCTGCGAGCTAAGAAATAGCGCGCCCAAACGCCGACTTCTTCCTCTAAACCAACAGCGTCCCCTCGTGACAGAGGCAAAAAACCTTTCATTATTCACGATCGACACGATCGATGTTGGTGAGAAAAAATAAATAAATAAAATAAAACTTACCCCTTTGAATCCCAAATCCAAGATAAAAAAAAATAAAAAAATTTTGTCAAGGGGAAAAAGAAAAAATGGGAAATCGGATTAGGAGTTTGAGTTGCTGCAAATCCAGGCTATAAGAAAAGATGAAACGACAAGAGTTGGAAAAAATAGTGGCAGGAGGATTGGCACCAAATTGAATTCCCAGCGCCTTCCTTCTTGTCGCTGAGCTAATGCCACCATAAATCCGAGCTCTAGACGCGTCTCGGGGATGACACACGACTGACCAATCCCCAGTCCTAGGTCTGGATCTGCAAATAGTTGTGGCACAAGCAGACTAAAGAAACGTGATCTTAATTACATTTGTGTGATATCAAGACGGTACTAATCTTCTGCAGACTTACCGAAAGTAATGTACGGTATGTTACAAAACTGGTAGTCAAAATTATAAACTCAGGTAAAATTTTGATTTATTTTTACTTTTGCAAGTTTTAATGTTAAAATAAATAAAATTTGTGTTTTATTATTCTCTGTTAGTTAATATTTTTCCAAACATTGCAACTGTGTTAAAATGAAAAAAGTTATCTACCATGTATAATTATTGTTCTATTGATCAGTTGTAATTTCACTCTTAATTAACAATACTTCAAAAATTACATTTGACATTGCACAAGTTTATATTACTTTTGTAAAAACCTAAAAATTATCCAATAACAATCCAATATAACATTTTGTCATTTGTTACCTACGCTGTAAATTAAACATGACACGAAACTAATCATTTGCATCGATATACAGTAAATCAATCTCTCAATTTGAGCTATTTAAATGACACTATATGTGTAGTCAAGAACGTATTCAAACAAGTTTATGACATAATTTAATGGAATTATCAGTTTATAGCTTTCAAAATTAACATCTAATAAGTTTGTCAATGGTTACTATATCTAAATTCAAGTCATTGTTAATTAAGTCAGCAATATAAAGTAAACACAATAAGCACAAAACATCTCTAAACCAAATGCAAAAAATACGGTATTAATAGTCTATTATTTCTTGACAAGTCACTCAAGATTCCATATTACAGTCTTTCGCATCGCTTCCGTTTTTACCATAATCCGCTTCGCTAAAAGTTGCAGATTCTTCTTCCCTTTGTATTTCCTTAATCCCCGCGCGATGCGGCGCTAGATTTATGTCCCGTAACCGCATCCATTACCAAACAAATGAATGAGGGATTAGAAAAGCGCTTAACCAAACGACGCCTCGCCACCTCTTTTGCAAACCATCATCGACCGAATCGGCATTCACCACTTCCGGGATAAATGGCGAGTGGTCGTGCCAACACCCAAATCACCGCCCACTAAAATCCGACACGGCCTTAACGATTCCTATCAACGGCCACTAGGTTATCGTCCCACACCACCATTGGACCCATCTTTACGCGAGATCGACTCTTTTGAACCCATAAAATATAAAAAAAAAAAAAAAACCAAAACTCGAAAGGGGTCGAACTCAAGAATCTCGTCAACAGGGTGAAAAAATCTGTAAAAATCTTTATAAATATCTGCAAATCTTTTTTAAAATCCCAAAATCTTAAAAATCTTCATAAATCTGTAAAAATCTTAAGAAATCCCAATAAATCTTCGCAAATCCCATTTAAATCTTTACAAATCCCAACAAATCTTGAGATTTTAAGTTCTAAATGTGTGGAGTTTTGGTGATGACGTCATCAAATCTCTATATTTCTCAAAAAATCTTTATAAATATTTACAAATTTCCATAAATCTCAACAAATCTCTACAATTCTATGTAAATCTCAAATCTCTACGCAAATCTGAAGATTTGCAAATCTCGTCGATCGATTTATGGACTCCCCAAAAACTTCTTAATCGAACAAAGTTCTGATGATGGCCACAATATAGAAGTGGTGCTGCTGTTGTTAATCCATTACTTTTTCAAAATGAAGGCAACTGTCTGTCAAATAAATACTATAGTCCACATCCGGGCTGAATTGATCATTGCCACAAACTTTATTTGACAGAGATGTCCATCCATTATTTTGCAATACTCTAGACAAGTCTCTCTATATAAGTTGTAGCTTAATCCTAATCCTAAATCAAATAAACATTCAATTTCTGCGCATACTCAGACGTAAAGCGATTGCATTAGAAAACAAATGTCCAGATTATCGTGGATTCTAATGAAATTATTTTGATTCTAATTTGGTATACTCTTGATTTGTGTGCTATTCTGAGTGTTTTTAGTTTTTGTTTGACAATATTGATTTTATTATATTGTGACTTACATTCACAGTCGTCCTTAAGCGTCACTTCTTGTGCACGTTTTTTGTACCATATAAATATTGAAAATTCTATTTTGGTTTGACGGTAAATGCGCTGCGAGGCACAAATCAGAGAATTCTCAACCAGCGTCATTTTGAAAATGATGTCGGTGTTCAATTATTGGTTCTATACATGCATGGGAAAATACGAAGGCAACGCGTCTTTGCAGCCCCACGAGCGACTTCCTGAAGCTGACATCTGCACAAACAGGACTCGTGAGTCCGGTAAATATCCTCGCGTCAAATTCAGTCCCGGAAGCAATTTTTATTAACCAGTACTTGCATCTTTATTCGAATGTCGTCTTTGTGAGCATCTTTAAGATTTTTAGTATGGGAATTCTATGCGCGCAACTTTGTGGCCTTTCTTGATGCTGCACTGCCAAACATGGATTTTATTGCAGCGAAGCCAATAGGGCCAACTGGTTATCTTTTCTCTACTTTCCTCACTTCTTCATTTCAGTTTCCATCTTTGATGGGAGAAGGTTTTGCTTTTTTTGGTTGACTTAAAGCTTTTCTTGCTTAGCAGTTTTCATTTTTCTAGATTTTTTGTTTCATCAATGATTCTTAGTAGAGCTTTATATCCGATATTGCAAACAAAAAATCGGCCCATATCGATACAATTTTTCAAAAATTTTAAGAAATTATTTCTATATTTTTTTTTCTAATTTTAATTTATAAATTGATATTACCTAAATTTATGCAATCAACATTTTCAAGAAGATTCTTCTAAGAATCAATTTACTCACAAAAAGTGATGAACACCTATAATAAAGATGAAACTTCACTGCACAATACCTACAGTTTACACAATTCACCCTGTTCAGTTTATCTCTCTAATTATTCCATTCCATTTTGATTGATTCAGATAATTTGCCATTTCAACCAACCTCTACACTCTACCATTTTAATCTCTTGATATAACACATCATCATACACAACATTCGCATAATTGTCAATTTTGGCTTACCACCTGAAATTTAATTTTTAATTAACATTGATTGTATCACATAGCATACAGACTTCGTAGCTGTTGGCAACATCAAGCTCCACCCACCGGGGCAACCACAACAACATCTTTTTTTATCCCTTTCAAGCCTCGAAAAGCACGTGTCATCAAACTAAATTTCCGGTAACGTGAGCTCTAAAGGCGTGCCTATTGACCAAGCAAAGCATTTACCTACACAAATAAATGCTGCAAAGGACAAAAAACAAGGATCACATTCCCCATAATCTTTACACAATAACCAAACATCTTAATTACACCTCGCTGCCCATTCTTGGCGTTGCCGCTCCCTGCGTCGAAGGCACTTTAATAATTCTCTTCGCATTTGTATTCGAAGCGAGTCTCTGATTTTGTCACTTCATATTCAGTCATCATCAGGTGAGGAGCCCCAGGGCTAACGGATAAAAAAGAAAAAAATTGCCTCGCCTTGTGCGTTTCTATTCAATAATCCCAAGCCATAAGAACACACAGACCCATATACATCCTCATGCAGTGTCTGCGAACATGGCGTGCAACATCTGCTCGCAACCCTTCACTCACATTGAAAAAAGAAAAAAGAAAAGGGTTAAAAGGATGAAAAGTGGACGCGGGTGTCAAGGTAGGTCGCGTGTTTCCATCGATCGGCACTAAATCAAACAGAGGGTGTTCGACGACCCGCTACCTATCGATCAAAATGTGCCGTTTTGTCCGGGGACACAAAACAATGATAGATGCGTACCGATGACTTCATAGAAAGAAGTAAATTCGCATTGTATTTTATTTACCTTTTGTTCTGGATAATAGAGTTGGCGATTCAAATAAGCTGTGTCTAAAAGCTAACCTGTGTAATATCGCGATATATTTTTCATGCAATAAAGAAAGATAATATGATAAAACGCAATAATAAATTATGATTAATCATTAATTATGATTTTTTAACTACCGTACCTTACAAAAATTATTTAAAATTTACGTTAAATTATAAAATAATGCAGCCAATCAAGCAACTTAACACCATAACACATCATCCAAATGGCTGCAGTTTCTTCACTTATCTCAGAAATTCAAGATGCTAAATTTTCGGTTATTTTAATACATAATTATCATCTTTAGCATAGTCACAAAATGACTGTTGCAAATGCTTCATTTAATGCAGCTCACGGGTCACATCTATTGACAATTATTGATTCTAATACCTCAATACAGTAGAGTGTGGTTTCCTTCGAGTTCCTTTTATTGAGATAAGGATTACATTTTCTCATAATATAAAGACATCTCTCACCCAATAGATTTCCTTAGAATTCAATGTTTTGGTTGCTCCCCCATTTTTATCTCTGGATGCTTCCATCTCTTTCTTCTGATTTATCGTTGCTTTTTCGATTTTACGAAGTCGTTATTTCTCTTTCTAAGAGTTTTTACATTTAGAAGACCTTACAAGAATTTTCATGTATTTTGTGATTTAATTTTATAATTTTTAATTTAATCACTTAAATATTCAGGTTTGCCCAATTACCGGCAACATTTCACTGTATTTTGCATTTCTTGAAATAGAATAAACTGCATTTACTTTTCACCCTCAAAACGCACACTTTGTTCTTCCACATCTTCATAAATCAAGAAAAAAAAAAGATAATCTAAAATTAAAAATCAAAGGAGTTAAAAAAAAAAAAAAAAAAAATGAAAAAGAAATGATCGATTTGCCTCAGGGCAAACCCCAACCACATCCTGCAAACTTTCCCAAATTAAATAGCAATTTCCAATCCCCAACTTCCCTCAACAGTATAAAAAAAGAAAAACATAAAAGAAAAACAATTTTAATTCTTCGATCCATAAACTTTTCACGTTCGATACTGTCCCGAGGGTTGTCGCGAGGGAAAAGAAAGTTGACTACACAACCAAAAGGAAAGCCAAACGAAAAAAAGTTCCTTCAGCGTCCCTAGTGGCGGTTGGAGGAATGAAAATACGGTCACTCTAGGGGAGAGGTAAGAAAAAAAGTAAAGGAAAAGGAAAAAAAAAACACCTATTGAAGGTTCCATCAACTCTGACCTTTCACTCTCCTCTTTTCTTCTTTGGAAAAGGTTTTGAGGCAGAAGAGGGGGGAAAAGAATTGGAACTCTGATTAAGACAGGTGAGAGACGCCCCGTCGCGTCATTTCGTAATCACGAGGCACTCACAAAGTGACTTCCTCTTAATTGAACCCTGGTTTGATTTCCTCGTCTCTGCCATCAAACACAACAGGAAATAAAAGCAAAAAGTTAAAAAAAAATAGATTAAACTCATGACTAAATTACAGAACATTAGCACAAATCGAAGCAAAGCCGTTGAAAAGAATAGAAATTCTTGTCTGTGACACGAAACTGCTTGTTGGATTTATATAATACCTTGCAAATAATGCTACGATTTAGTAACAAAAATTATGTAATCTTTTATTTACAGGCCATGTGAACAACTTGTCCACAGACCTAACGTGAATAGAAAAACATTATTCTTTAATAGATACATTTTTTTGTTGTCTGGACTTTGTAGTTACATTAAGAACATAAGTTCTGCCCCAAAATTTGGTTTTAAAATTATAATTAGGAATAAAGATATAGCTCTTGTAAAATTTCTGCTTTTTAAAATCCTATGAAAGATTTTTAGTTAGGCTACCCAGCAAAACGAATGTGGAGATAGATGATGAACTGCTTTCAGTCTGAACTGGTCTAATTATACCTACTCCCTCTATTGGCAAATGATGAAAAATGATTTTTAGCTCTCAATTGCGTTTCAGCTCCGATGTAAGAATTTTGTGGACAACTTGTCCTTGTGGCCCCGTAGTCGACTTAGGCAGCTTGTAATCAAAGGATTAAAAAAGTATAAATCAAATAAATTATACTTTTTATGCATCTCATTTAACCTAATTACTGTGTAGATACAGTAGTACAAATATGGTACAAATAAGTATAACATAATTATGCAATGCAACATAATGCATTCTAATGAACCCACTACAGCACAATACAATATAACGTAATGCAATGCAATGTACGTAAATATTTAATTGAAAAAGTACAAATTTTGATTTGCATAAGAGCTGCAGATCCAACGTTTTACCTTAAATGGTACATGGTGCAAGAATAGTGACAATTATTTTAGGCTTTGTAGGTTGAAGGTTAGAATAACATAGTGAAATTCTATTAATTTTTTTTAAGTTTGTTTTAAATCCACAAGATTAAAACCCAATTTGCTGTCAAGATTCATCGACGTCGATGTATCAAGGGACGAAAAGAAAGCACTTCTTTCTGTGTCTATTCAGAAGCGTTTCTATGGGCAACCGTCGATTTTTCCTCGCTTTTCTACGTGCAGTATGGTTTTTACAAACTTTGGAGACTGAGAGTCTGCAATGAGATTTCTGTATTCATTGGTCTCGATTTAAATCAGATGAGTGTAAGAATTTAAATATTTTCTTAAAGGATTTTCATAGCAAATTCTTATTGTATAGTTTTGTAAATTGTAATTTAAGAAATAAGCTTTTAATGTCACGTGACAACTTGTGTATGGCCATACAGTTGTAGCTGTTAGGAACCAAACTGTAATTTAAAGAATTGGTGATTCTTTCTAACAAAGTATTGGCAAAATTAAAATTGAAGTAAAAACTGTACCTATGAAGTTATGGCATTTTTTTTTTTTCTTTTTTTTTTCTTTTATTTCTTTCTTTCTTTTCTTTCTTTTCTTTTTTTTTTTTTTAAATTAATTTTCTTAAATTAAATTACGGTAATGTTTACTAACTACTGCTGCCACAGACAAAATTCAAACTCTTTGAAGTACGGTACGGTACGGTATAAAACTATTTTTAGAATTTATAAAATTTCTTCATAAAATTTTAAACATAATTTTACATTGAAATTTTGTGCAATGCATAATATTAATAATATTTCTTTAACGTAAAATGTAATTTCATTACACCAGATTAATAATGAATTAATTAATAACAAAATATTATAAATTTTCCATTAATCATTTCTGAGAAGAAAAATATTTTTTTCCTTATTTTAATAACCCTCTATGTCCAATTTTTGTGAAATTTTAAGCATTTGGTGATTTTCAGGTCATAGAATCGATTCCCCATTATGAAAAATTGAAGACTTTCAGAGGTATTCGTAAAGAACAGGGAAAAACCAACCATAACATAACGAGACATTAAAAGTAAGAATAATTGCTAGCAAAGTCGTCAAAAATCTCCACTGCAGCATCACACGGCAATTTTAATTTGACTTATGTGAGACTGCAAGACCACGATGACAATGCCATAATTCTTCCCTGCTTCTCACAAACGAATTTCCAAGAAATCCTCTTGCACAAGACACGCGATAAAGAAGTGGGGGATAAAAAAGGGGAGAGAGAGAAAGGAGATAGAAAAATGAACATGTTGGACCAGTGATTTTTCTTTTTATCTTTTCTTTTATTTTTTATTTTTCTCTTCGACTCACTCGGTCTCATTAAAAGCGAAACGGCGAAAAGCGCCACCAGGTGTCGCCTCGCCTGATTTGCAGTGCTGGTTTTGCACGTAAAATTGGTCGAGATGGTCGCCCAGGAAGAAGAGGTCACGCCTCTGACTAACGACATCCCTGCACCAGAAATCCGATTACCTGATTGGTCGCATCCATGCCAGGACGTTCCAAAGCACCGAAAAAACACAGCGACTGCGAAAGACCTAAATGCATATTGCAACAGATGCAGTCTATCGTTAAAAGAGGCCAAGAGGAAGACTTTAACAGAATTCTTAGAAAGCCTTGAAGGTGTTTTCTTCTGCCTTGCTTCCGTTGTTTCTTGCCTATCGGGCAAAAAGAACGCGACTGCTTTCTGAACAGTGGAACTTTTGCAGTCTCAACTTTTTGGATTGTATAGACTTCGTGATTGTGGCATGTAATAGAGTTTATGCAGTAATTTTATTTTATTTACTGAGCTTTATGTCAAGTCATGTGACAGGTTGCATGTGGCCAAAGTGGCCACTGTCAACCTTAAGCAAAATTCACTAACTCACTCTGTAGCCTCTTTTAGGACAATGGTATAATGCTAATTTAGTACTGTATTTTCTTATTTGCACCCAATTTTAAGCATTTTGTATTTGTTTCCCCATAGTATTGCAAAATTAGATTTTGAATGCTTTCAAATATTTTTATCTGTTATATTCTGTAATGCATTCATTTTTAAGATCTGCAAACAGTCTTGTATGACATAGTTGTTGGCAACCTTAAGCTGTATTTTCCTCTCTATTTCTCTCTCTTACTTAGTTGCAGTCAATATTATAATTAAAAAGACATGCCACTTAAATTTCTTAAGTGTCATCAAATATTCTTCTCAAAAATTTACAAAATTTACATTTGTGTGAGATTTTCGCATCAAGTTATTAAATGTTTATAGCATCATTAATTAATAAAAACAAACTACCGTAGACAACTTTGTCTGGTTTGTGTTCTTATAAATACACACATAGAAATAAAGAAATCAATTTGCACCTAATTGTCCTGCAGTATACACATATTGTCTACTATTGCACACCTATAAAATGTAAATTTACACCAATAAGTGACTAAAATATATCTAAAGATATTTACACCTATTGTTGTACGTGTGGTACTGGTATAGGTTTTACAACAAAGTTGTTTTTGCTGTTTTTGGCTCAAGTATGCTGTGTGTAAGAGTGTTGGCAAGTTGATATTGACCAGTTGAGAAACTCGTTGCAGGTCAAGCACAGATCCTCTACCAACAATTAACCACATGACCCCTTCTGATATTTTATCTGATTGGCCTTGTGGTTATCATTTTATTAAATTTGTGGTCTTTGTAGTGCTTTGTTAAGTTACTTCTGTTAGCACTTAGTCAATTAAAATTGCTTCAACCTTTAGCTTATGGAAATCTCGTCTGTTGATTTAATAGCCACAAGAATTTCCAAGAAAAAAAGTCCAAATTATAACTTGCAAGTTAGTTCACTGATACACCACAGGCAACTTTGCCTGAAGTTGAACCAACAGTTCAATGGTACGTCATTCTTTGTACTTCTTATTAAACATTTTCCAAATTCATTTTCATTTTCTACTTTGAATGGAATTTAGGCTTATCAGTTTACTTTTAACCATGTTTGGTCTTAATAGTTGCAACTTTAAATCATTAATTAATTCCTTTTTCTCTTCCTTTCTTGTCTTATCCTTAGAATCTCTTTGATTGAATTAGACCATCCCCAGTGTGGCCACTCTATCTTAAATTGATGACATTAACTATTGCATTGCATTACTTTACCACATGATATTCTATTAACACTAGTATATCATACAATGCCAAACTATCCACCATCCATCCAGGATAACATTGTTTCTTTCCAATCGGGGTTTTCGGTTTCATCAGTTCGTCCACAAATCTGACTTTATTTATATTTAACATAATGTTTGTTTACTTGAAATGACTCAAATTACATTTTAGTGTTTGCACAAATCAAGCAAAGCCTTTGTAGTCACTTACACTGCTTATCCATATCTGACATTGCCTTTATATTAATCTCATGTTGCATCTGGTGTCCCTCGGACCCTGTATCGCACAAAGCAGAAATAAACAGACATAAAAGCGAGTGAAACAAAGACAGGGTGGATTTGGCGTCAATGGAGCAAAAAGAAACTGGAGAATTGTATATCTTAAAGAAGAGGAACGGGTCTTTGTAAAGTGTCGCGATCTAATCTGGCGATAGACAACGAAAGACTATCACGCAACGCTGATTCTCCCCCACACCGACTTCTCTTCTACTGAATAATTCAGCTACCACAAGGAATAAAAGACGCACATTAAAGCCGAATTCGTTTCCATACATCCAGCATGTATCCATGACAACCGTCCATTGCACCTACCCGTCATTTGAAATGTATGTCATCTTTATTTCATAGTATGTTCTATAAACTGTTTTCGATCCAAGAAATTTGGTGGTAACGGGTAGATAAAGTTTGAGATTTTATGCAATATAAATTGAGTTTTATGCACATTAAATGTCAAGTGAACTAAACTGGTTATTTAATTTTGAATTTACTCAACACAAACAATAAGTAATTGTCGTCAAATGATTTTCAGACATGTTAAAATATGTAAAAACCAAACGCAATAAGTGGATGTCAAAAGGAAAATGATTATGTGAACTACTCGATTTATGACGTCACAAAGTCTGTTGCCACTGTAGTACGAATTGCCCGTAATGCTCTCATTGGTTTTCAGCAACTGGTCCAGGATTTAGTCCTGAAATTCTCTTAAGCAGGGTTTTCATGCATCAGAATTCCCAGAATTCATTTATCTTTTTATTTTTTTTTAATACAAAATTTAACGTGTCAGAAAAATATTTGACAAAGTTTAATTACTGTTTGTGTTGTGTATAGTAGATTCGCATTTAATAAAAAATCGATTTAGACTACTTAACCTTTAAATTATGAACCTGAATTGCTAATGAAAAGAAAAAAATGGCTTAGTTCCAGCCTCCTAATGGTCTTCGTTGGTAGTACGCAGCCAGTTATCATTTTTCTTCTTTCCTCACTTCTTTATTTTCTATTTCTGCCTTTGATAGGGTCTGGAGTTTGGTTTTGTGACCACTGCTTTGCCTTTCATTTTCTGGATTATTGTTGCATTGGCAGTGTATGAATTCTTATCAAAGTAATCAGATGCATAGTACAATCTTAAATACAATAGTTGCACATTATGATTTAAGTCTAAAGACCTCTTCTCTTAACTTTGCAGCAGGTGTTCCAAATATCTTTCATTAAAAAGCATTTATATTTAATTCTTGCATTGGCTAATTTTCTTTTGGATTTTTGTTTTGTTGATAATTTCTGAAATCTTATCAAAGAGAACCAATATAAATGTACAAATATATTGGAATCACAGTTACAGGTCATGATCTCGAGCCTAAATTTCTTCCACTTCTGATTGATGATTCTGGATCTTACAGAAGGTAATCACAGGTGACCCACATAGCCTTTCATAGCATTAATCTTCATTCACTCTTCCCTAAAAAGCATTTAACACATAATTGGTGATCTAACTTCAATTTTCTAAATTCTTGTTTTATTGGTAGGCCACGAATCTTACCAGAGGCAAATCACTAAATATGTTTAATTTCAAAACTTAAATGACATAAAGTAGATCACTTCATAGTTTTAACATTGTGGTAGGCTGTATAACTTAGAATGGTGAGTAGTCTACCATCTTTGTTCAATTGGTTGAATAAATTACTCATTGGTTGAATAAATTACTGTCTTGAGGATGCTCAAAATGCACCACTTAAGATAGTTTTGAAGATAAGAAGTAAATAAAACGGTTATCTACAGATTTAACTGAATTTTTTACTTTTTCTAAGGCATAAGTAAGCCTAGTAATACCTTGTATTATAAATGTCAGATTTTCAGCTGAATCTGATTGATCTTAAACTAACGACACACAAATAATAGTTATAACACATGGGACTTCTCTAAATCAGCTGATCTCCACCTCCACAAAAAGATGCATCATAGTTAAAGCACTGGAATTTACCTCTTTATTTCACACATTAATGCCAATAAAACCAATAACAATTAAACGTCTTTATATATTGATGATATCATAACACAATTCATTTATGTAATTAAATTACCTCAATAGTACATTTCTATCACTAGACTATACTTTTTCTATTCAATCTACACTGGAACAAACGAGTACCATATTCGCTTACAGCATAAACACCGTTATAACGTAACTTTTTTCCCCACCTGTATAAGCTGTATAAGCAGATACTCAGATATAGTGTGAACTTAGTGAAAACGTCATTCACAAGCCGATCCCTATAGAGAAACATTATAAGCGGGTTCCACTGTATTTTTCTTTTTTTACAATACTGTAGGTAACTTACAAGTAGGCCTATACAGATTCTTAACCACGACCTATGGTGGTTTATTGTTTTATATAATATTGTCACATTTTCTGAAGAAAAACCATTTTAGGAAAAAGGGAAACTGAATGCACCTATTGAAAAACCAGAACTCGTGACAACTTATAACCTAAGTTCCGCACTGTCCACAAAGCACTCACCTCTCGTTTGCATTCCACCTCGCTCCCACTTCTACAAAAAACTGCAAGAAGAAGAAAAAAAATTCCTTCGACTTTTCATCACTTTTATCTTTGCACGTGACAGTAAAAAGTGATTTCACTTACGGTGGCGCACCATAAGCGTCCATTTGAACTGGGGGTGTGGACTGGTTCATCTCTCGTCACCTCTCTTGGCAGCTCTATTAGCTTGGCAAGGGATGCTGTAGGCTAGGGGCAATCAGTCTCCCGCTCAGCCGAGCGTTCTCTTCTCCTTTCAGGGACATCGGCCATGATGAATCTGCAATCTTGTCTCTTTTTGCTCCTTTCATCCACCTTCTCGCTCTTTTTTTCTTTTTTTAATACAAAAAAAATTTCGGGAGTAATTCGTTGGACGAGTGAAGCGTAGCTAAATGTTCCAATCTGCGAATGATTTATGACACCGCGTGTCATTTTTCTAATAACTTTTTAAGAGGCAGTGTAATGTCAGTTTTTCGCTGCCGATCAGGTGACAGAGTCGTAGATTTAATTGCGACAACCACAAGCCGATCGATCAATAGTTAATAGATCGATTTTGTCCGTTACACATGTCGCACGATGATGGATGCAGCATATTGCAGCCATTTATTATTATGAATGGCAAATTATACGGTTTTAATAAGGTCACGACAATTTTGGAAAATTGTTGAGAAGTTGTTTCTGTACTAAAACTTTTATGTTAAAAGTTAATTAATTAAAGATCTCTTTAGTGCTGTTTTTGAAGATTTTTAAAAATTGTATTTACTAGTAATATTATACAACAGTAGCTAGAGAGCTGCACTTAAATAAAATCATAAAGAATAAAAAAAAAATGTTAAACTTTATCTATATAATGCTGCTATTTAAGACCATATAATGAACTTTTGGACATCTAGTGGTAGTTTTTTCAGGTGTAAAGCCCTATTCACATCGACTCAAATTTGTGTTTGCATTGATGCAAATGTTCACGTGAACCTTCTTGCGAGACTTTTTAATTAAAAGCACAAGTTGAAAACTTCAAATTGTAACATATTGTTGTTGTTGACATATTGTGGCATACTTTTGCAAACTTCACGCAACAAGTTTGCAACAATATTTGCAAAATCGAGGCACGCGAACTAGTGCATCATTTTGCTTCGTGTGTTATGTCGCATCGAAGCACACCAGGCTTTATTCTGAAACGACCGTTTTTCATCAAATTAAAAAATACAAATAAGATGGTATTGAATATTATGCCATGCTGTTGCTCAAATTAAAAAATAAACATAAATCTAACTAATTACATAACTACATATCCCAGTTTATTTCTGGATTAGTCTGCAGCTATAAGCAGCCATATTGAAAATGCATGCTGCATTCATTACACCCCTTTTTAGCTAAATAAAAAAATTAATAATTCAAACAAAAACAAATAAACATTGCGAATTGACTTACATAAAATTTCAATCCATTAATTTTCATAAGTTTCAGAATGTGCCGCGAGGTAACAAAAACACATATCCTACCAACATCATCAACTAGAATATTCTCCTCATTATTTACCTCATAAAAATGCCCTAAACCAAATTTCCACAATTTCCTCAAAACAATCCCTCGGGTACCAATAACGCATTACTTTCGGTAACTTACTCTTCAAGAACCAGTCCTCAAATAATCTCTACGTCATTTTTACTCACACCATTACCCATAACACAGACAGAAAAAAAAATAAAATAAAAAGCAAAACCCGAAAGGAAAAAAAAAATTGCTGAGAGGGATTTGCGGCAAATGACCGCGTCAACATTTGCTGTTATTGACCACACGCTCGTCTCCCACGCCTGCGGATGTGCGATTAAAGGAGCCAATCACGTGACGAGCGGAAATGGAGTCCAACAGTAAAGCAAAAGCAAACATCAACAAAATGCGGGAAATAAAAACGAGCTCAACTCAAACAAGACTAACTTGTTGATATTCAAAGAAAGCCAAGATCGCAACGTAAACAAAACAAAACAAAATAAAAATAAAGAAGATGAAGCAAAAGGAAAGCGGAAAAATTCATCTGACACAAACACGCGCGACAACCGACCCGCGGCGTTGTCAACGGTGCACAAATGTGCGTGACACGAAACACGGGTTGCCGTTGCCGTCGAAGTCGAAACGTCAGCTGATTCAAAGGTTCGGCGGGGAATCGAGACAGGTTTTTGGATTTATAAAACTTGTAAACATTAGATGCGTTTAAAAGTACAAGGCGTGTTTTTTACTTTTGCTTTATGTGGGTTATGATAATTGTTGGTAACTGAATTATATTATGAACGACTTTAAATCGTTGGTTACTACAACTTAAACTTGATGTCTAGATGTAAGTTGAAGTTAAAGGGAAAGTCAGAAGTGTATCACTTCTAATATGCCACAGTGGTTTCCACTCGACTTTGAGCATAGCGCCCTAGTGGTGAAACATCAAACTAAGTTTTGCGACATTTAGGGGGAAGTGGTGGCAAAAATTGAACAATCACGGTGCATGTGTAACAAGGTTATTCTATAACCACATCTTGTTGCTGTGGTTACAGAATGAAAAAATCCAGCCAAATGCAAAACATATTATTCTCTGCTACTTGTATTATTGCTTTTCTTCAAAGCAATCATTTTTTGACTTTATGTCATGCGATACTTTGCAACAGACTCGATGTAAGATTAAGCCAAAAGTGGCCTAGCATATTTTAAATCTGAAAAGGTTTGGGTCTTGATGCACCAATACTTTATTTATAAACAGTAACTTTCTTAGTCATCTCGATAACATCTTGTTAACTATTACAATAGGTGCAATTTGCGTCGCAGGGTACTTGCAAAGCAAAATTTTTGTACAATTTTGCAGACAAAGTTGCGAGGCAGAAAACACTTGTGAAACGCAAAATCGCCACATTTGCAGCCAATTAATATTAACATCATACTGGCATCATATTGTTGTCCACACTCCAATTGGCTGCAATTGCCGCGATCGCAAATCGCATTCAGCCGTTCACAAAAGTAATTGGGAAAAGTACTTTGCCAAAGTGACATCACAAATTTGATGCGAATCGCACTTAGTAAAATTGTTAAATTTTCTTATTTGTACTCTACTGTAATTGTACAGCTACTGGTACTGAATTTGCAATCTTAAGCACCATTACATCTTTTCATTCTTGTTTTATACATTTCAAACATTATAAACAATTGTAGAATTTTTCTTGCAATATAACAATATGAGCTTTTTATTGGCATGTGACAGGTCATGTATGGCCAGAGTAGCGGATGACAATCTTAAAAGACAATCCATCCATCTTTTGGCAGAGAATCGACGACTGTTATAAATTGTGATTCAAATTCAAATGCAATAGCACTGAGTTGTGGAATTGGGCCAAGTGTGAATGTATGTGGTCCGCGAGGAAAAAGCAATTCGAATGCGATGCGTTTTGGTAATTCTCGAGTGGCTCGTTTGCATCAAATTTGTGTAATTAAAAAGTTAATAACCGACGACTCGTTGCCATTAATTTGAGCTGGAATAAGTGTTAGGTTTGGGAAATGGAGTTTGAGTTGTTTTGTTTAATGTATCGATTGCTCGACATAATTGATGTTTAGCTTAAAGTCATCAATTATGACTGCAGAATTTAAAATGTAAATTTTGATTCTCTTTTCAGACAGCTTCAAAATCTATAAAAATTTTCATCTGGTTTCAATTGTTATTTCCAATTTAATTTGTCAAATTGACGTTAGGATTCAAAATTTATTTTATATTTTTAAAACTGTCAAAAAATAAATTAAAAGCTACCGGTACTATAAAATTTACAGCCCAAAATTATTCTAAAAATTTAACACTACAAATTCCAATTTCCACCACAACCAACAACGAGGGCGCCACTGATGCAAAACATGCACCACTGAATAAGCCATAATGTCATACTGCAAAGCCCTTGATATAATTTCAGTTTTTCCCACCTCTACCAGCAAAGGCGCTAATTACGTGACGTAAAACAATTATCACTAAATTAGCTATAGTGTCACACTTTCAACACATTAATCACTTTCTCACTTCATTAATTCATCAATACCAACTTTAATCATTCCTCATCAAATTGACGGGTCGTAATTAGACTGTGGAGCACCCACAATACAATGTGACAGAAACGAACCCACAATGTAATGAGAAGCAGAGTAATTGCACCACTGACCACAAATCCCACAGTAGGCTTGCTTAGACTATGTATAAGAACCAAAGAAATATACTTCTTATTATTTCTTTCTTTCTCACTTCTTCATTTTCAGTGCTGTAATTGCTATCGCTGCTTAGCGTAAAAGTAGCCCAGGTAGTGATTTTATATAGCAACGCTATCCCATTTTTTTAAATCGCTATTAAATCACTATCATTATCACTATGTCAAATAAAGATTAAATAAAAATCATTTATAAGTAAGCAAATAAAAAAGTAAAATACAGAAATAAAATATTATTTTAAAATTGTTACATTTTTTCTTTTATGGCACTTTAATTTTCTGCTTACCGGTATCTTACCGGTATCATTCCATACAGGATGTAACAATGCTGTTATCCTTTTTTAAAAATTACATTCTCATAAGTGGGAATTTTGTAAGTTTACGGGTTTACGCTATAACCATGTACGTTATAAACGGGTTTCAATGGGTCCGCGACATCCCGTCCCAAGACATCTCGTCCCACGACAATTCGTCCCGGTCATTTCGTCCCAAAGACAGCTCG
>JAQFZP010001440.1:0-19391 GCA_034695745.1 Geophilus truncorum | reverse complement strand
AGACAGGAGTCAGGAGACAGGAGTCAGGAGTCAGGAGTCAGGAGACAGGAGTCAGGAGACAGGAGACAGGAGACAGGAGTCAGGAGTCAGGAGTCAGGAGACAGGAGTCAGGAGACAGGAGTCAGGAGACAGCAGACAGGAGTCAGGAGACAGGAGTCAGGAGACAGGAGTCAGGAGACAGGAGTCAGGAGACAGGAGTCAGGAGACAGGAGTCAGGACAGAGTTATGTTCGTCGTCGCAAACCCACACAAACCCATTGGAATGCACTGTCCCTGTCTGGTGGAGCAACGAAAATCGTTCGGTCCGCGGCTCCGCACGATATACGTCTTGGTGCAATTGTCGCTAAGCCATAGGTTTAGGATGCACAAAGTCGAGTCTCTCTTCTCTTCTCACTGCAAGTTATTGCTATTTTCGTGTCACCATCGCAGATCCACAAAGCGGGAATGCAGACACTTTTATCTGCGCATTCTACTTGGTTTCCGAAACATTTGCTCATCTCTAGATAACGAAATACGAAATTTAAAAATTTATGAATAACAACTTCCATCTGGTTCTCACTACCGTACCGATGACGAGATTTCCAGTTTCCACCATAAAGCGACAAGTATAACAGCAATGTATGCAGACAGTTAATCGCTGCCTGACGACTGACAAGTGAGACTGACTGCATGCCTCTACGTTGATGAATACATATTTTTTAAAGTGTCAAATAACCGGTGGTAGACTATTTGTATTTCGAATACATCAAAGCATATACCGTATAAATAAATAAAGTTGACTTTAAAAAATTAAATTGCAGCCATAATAAAGAACTAGAACCCTTGTATTTATTTATCTTTCTTCTAGTGATATACTGCTACTTTACTTGTTATTTCCTAAACATTTAAACTATGAAAAATATATGAAAAAAAAAAAGTAAATAATAAATAAAGTGTTATGCAGTTATCCTGCGTAGAGGCTAGCACAGGTGCACAGATGCACAGGTGGTCGTTCACTACGTTCGTGTTTTGCAATTTGCCACATGTACAAACAGATGACTAATCGCAACTAGCGCAAAAGTAGCTCGCACAAATTGCATCGAGAGTTGTATGTGATCCAATTAATAAGAGTAAGTTATAATTCGATAATTCTACCGTACCGTGCTTTAAAGTAAACAAGAAACATTCAATCACTCACTCGATAGCTCGAAAACTTCATTATTTCGATAAGCGCGACACTTAACTTAACTAAACTAACATCCTCTCCAACATCTCGCAATACTGGTACCGGTACTCTCAATTCAAAAATGACAAAAAACAGGAAGCCCGGCCGCCCGAAAATAATTGCACTCGTTGCGAGGATGTGCCAACTTTCGCTTCCATTGCACATTTTATTTTCACTTTAATTTTAATTTAATTTTATTTTAATTTTGATTTTCTTCGGCTCCAGTTGTTTAATTCACATGGGAGAAATCGACGCGAAAAATCGCTTGGAGCAACTGTTCGTGGCGTGCGACAAGAACGGCTCCGGATACCTCGGTCGAGTCGAACTGCGCGAATTGTGCGCCGGACTCGGTTTGGGCTGCGCCGAATCGGACGCACTGTTCGCCGACCTCGATCGCAACGGAGACGGCCGCATCGACCTCGACGACTTCTCGGCCGGATTTCGAGAATTCGTCGTGCGACCGCAAGAGCCGAAACGCTGCGAATCCAGTGAATCCTTAATTGACGAGAACGAGATCGAGATGGACAAGAAGCGAAAACAATTGGCTTCCGTTTGGAATCAAATCGACGCGACCGTGGCACATTTAATCGAGTACGTGAGTCAGCCTATCGCGTTATGCGTTTGCGTTTGCGTTTGCGTTTCGTTCAAATGTAGATTAAGTTAAGAGGTAAATGCGATAGGAAATAATATGGGCGCGTGAGTGGGTGGAGATGCGCAGGTGGTCGATCGAAGCGATGATTTGTGCCAAGGACGACTAAACTAGACGTATTCATTCATTTATTAATTCCATTTTCAGCGCCGATCAATTGCAGCAGCTAGAAAAAATTCTGCTCGAATCGCAGCCGCAGCCCTCGCCTCAAATTCTCATCGCGTTCAAACACGTTTTTGTCGACTTGGTCGCTCAGTTTAACAAATTGGAAAAGGAAAATGTCCATTTGGAGCATACTTTTAAACGGTGCCGTGCCCTGCAGTGCCGTGCAGTGCCGTATTTTCCTTGCCATACTTATTCTAATTCAAATTTGCAGAGAAAAAGAAACGCACAAAAGACATTTGCAGCAACTGGAAGACGAGATGGAGAAGCAGGTAAAGCAACTCAAGGAATCGGTGCATCGCCAGATCAAGCAAGAAACCGACGCGGAAAATCGAGCACTGCAAGCTCAACTCGAAGCCGAAAAGGCAGAATTGCAAGCTCAATTGGCCTTGTTTCAAACTGTAAATACATTAATTCGCTTGATTCTTTTGATGCTTTATGTTTAAAACTCGCCTTTTCCCATTTGCTCAGTTTGGAAATCACTTCAAACAAGATCAAGGCGAACAGACCGAAAGAGTGCGTTTAGCACATTCCAAGTTAGAAGAGTCGCATCAAGACAACCGACAAATGAGAATCAATTTGGCCGAAATGCAAACCAACGTGGCCGTGCTTCGAAGCGACTTGGCTCAACTTCGTACTCAGTACGAAGACAAATGCAAGGAACTGCACAAGTAAGATGGACATCTTGTTACGGTACCTTTTATTTCGTTTCGTTTCGTTTCATATCGTGTGTGTCTCTCTCTATGCAACGCAGGGAAAAGGAAGTGGTGTTCGAATACATGCACGAACACGATCACCTCACGCGACAACTTCATCTTCTCCAGTAAGCAAACGCCAATTGTCTACAATTTTCTACAATCTCTTCTTTTCCTCTTTTCTCGACAGCGAGGCAAACAAGAGATTACAAGACATGAACGACCATTTGAGGAGCAACATGGACGCGTCGCAACTCTACCGACACATGCAATCTTTTCGCAAAGTCTCGCCGCTCCTCCAAGACGCTTCTCATTTTACTCGAATCGGAGTGGCCGAATCGGATTCCAACTTGGACGACGTCACGTTCGGCCTCAAACGTTTCATGGAAGACATCGGTAAAAAGTGGAAATGTTATTAATATTAATATGAAATTGACTTACTTGCTAGTAATGACCAAATTCGCATTACGCATTACGCATTACGCAGATAGTGGAATGTCGACTTTGCGAGAAGACGTGGCGTCCGAGGACGAGGAGAACAACAAAAGCAGAAACAGTTTACCTTCTTTCGAACCCTTGATTACGAGCACGCCGTTGGGGTAATAACAACTAAAGTAAAGTATGATGTGGTAAATAAAATTTACAAGTTTGATGATTGATATGCAGATTTTCGCCCGTTCAAAATCCAGAACGAACCTTCAAAGTTGTGTTTGCGGGAGACGCGAACGTGGGTAAATCCACATTTATCCTGCACGTGAGCAAAGGCGTTTTCGTTCCGACGGTAAGTTCCACTCTAGGAGTCGATTTTCACATGAAAACGTTCAACGTGGATGACATCAACGTCACTTTGCAGCTCTGGGACACGGCAGGTCAAGAAAGGTACAAGTTTTACTTACCGGTACCGGTACCGGTACCGGTACGTACTTTTCATCAATTTATTATTTCCAACTTGTTACTCGCATTTCAGGTTTCGAAGCCTTACCAAATCCTATTTCCGAAAAGCGGACGGCGTCATGTTGCTGTACGACTGCACGAACGAGCGATCTTTCCTAAACGTGCGAAACTGGATGGAAGCGATCGACGTGAGTAGAGCATTACATTTTAACATCAAAGTTTAGCAAAAAAAAAATAAAATAAAAATACCGTACAATATTTCCTTTATATTTCGCAGGAAGTTGCGGACAAACGCTTACCAATCATGCTGTGCTCCAACAAAACCGATTTACGCGCGACCGTTGCCATGCAAGGTCGGGCCGTCGTCGAGCCGCAAGCCGGAGAATTATTGGCCAGGGTAAATTTATTTCAACGCAAGTACACATTTTCTTGATTCTCACTCTTCCGTTTGTTCGTTCGTTCGTTCGTTCGCAGGATTTTGGGGCAATTTACGTAGAAACGAGTGCCAAAAGCGGCGACAACGTCTTGATGGCCGTCAAGCAACTCACCAGGCAAATGATCAGTTGCGAAGACAGAGACGTCAAATTCAGATCGAGCGTCATCGACGTGGGAAAACCAGTGGCACCTAAAAAACGATGCAGCGGCGGCTGTGCAAAATAAATATTAATAAATAAAAAAGCAATAATTAAGTAGAATAACTACCGGTACCGGTACTGTACCTCGAATAATGCTGATCGGACCGGTCCGGTCCGGTCCGGTCCGGTCGTCTCGATTTTAGAAATATTCTGAAATGTAATAATTTTTATTTTCACCCATTTCAAAAAAATGTATTCAATTTGCATTGAATAAATTTATTTTTCTGCATTATTTACATCTAGTTTAATTAATTTAATTAAATTTAATTTATATCTTTCAAAAGCCATTAACAAATCGTACTATAAAAACCAAATTTCAATCGAATTAACTAAACTTCTTAAATACATTTGAAATAAAATAAAATAAAATAAAATAAAATAAAAAAACAGCACAGGAAATGTTACCAAACTCGTAATCGAATCTAAATATTGGCTAAATCTTAATAAAATTATTATCATGGCACTGAAAATCCGTCAACGATTAAAATAAACTTTTTACAACTTTTCCGTCTCCTCCGCAAAACAAATTTTGCCGAAACAAATAAAAATCGGAATCTTGAACTGGTCTCGTCTCACGATTCGATTCGATACGATACGATACGATTCGATTCTTCGCTCGAATGTAATCAAAGTGCATAGGTGGAGCATGAATCAGATGTTTTTAACAGGGTTAGTTAGGAATTTGTGCAAATCCAATCTCCCAACGAATGCATTAAGGTAAGGCAATAATAAAATAATATAAAATAAAAATAAAATTCGGACAATAAAAATAATAAAAAATATTATTAGTAATTATTAGTTTTTAAAAATGTCTCAATCGGACTTCAAGACAATACTGTTAGAGTCACTGTTCCCTTGGCGTTCTTTAAAATGGCCACTGCTTTTTCGTGAGTTACACCTTCGAGCTGTTCTCCGTTGACGGCCACTATTTGATCGCCTCTCTTCAGCTGTCCGTTTTCGGCAGCCGCTCCTTTTTCGAAAACTGTTTTCACATAAATCGGCAGATCTCCGTGAGGGCTGCCGTAGCCGCCCACTATGCTGAAGCCCAATCCGTCCATTCCCCTGTCCAGTGCAATGGTCAAACATCTGTCAAAACATCAAATTCATAAATAAATAAAGTAAATAAATAAATAAATTCATAAAATTTTCATAAATTTGTTTTGTTGTTAGTTGGTATAAGAAAGCAACTTACCTTAAGCTCTACACATTTATTAGTATTTCTTTTTCCTGTTGCAGCGACCAGGACAAGAAAATAAAAAAGGAAAAAGGAAATAAAAAAAGGAAAGAAAGAAGAAAGAAAGAAAAGAAAGAAAAAAAAAAAAAAAAAAACGAGTCGGTCAGTAAAATCGATTGAAAATGGAGAAATATTCAATTCAAACCAACACCGTCGTGCGACAAAGACAACGTGCAAACAAATTGTTTATGAAATCACGCTAGTGGACATAATTGCACTCGAACTTTCAACTACAATAATGGTATCGAATCTAATCTCACCCGTCCGAAGTGCCGTTCGGTTTGGCAGTGGAACCGTTCGCAGTCCGATGCGGCACTACTTTTAGTCGGCCCACTTTCATGTGAATTCGTCCCATGCTCGTCTGCAATCCAAACAAAATCGTTTTCCGTATCGTTTTAAGAAAAACAAAATTAATATTTATACTTTTAAAATGGCAGCCGCTTGTTCCTGCATCGCGTTCTTCAAGTCGTGACCGTTTACAGACAAGATCTGATCGCCTTGGATCAAGCGCCCGTCGGCTTCGGCCGCACCACCTTTCACCTACAATAAATAAATAAATAAATTACATTATATTATATTATTATATTATATTATATTATGCCAAAAAAAAAAAAATCAAAATAAACTGTCAACTCACGACGTCGCTAACGAACACTCCCGGTCCGTTCTTTCGTCCGACGATGCTCAGTCCGAGGCCTTTGCCCGGCTTCTTAAACAGCTCCACCTCGAATGTCTCGTGAGCATCTTCTTCGCGCGCCTGATTTTCTTCGCGAAACACGACCATCTTCACCTTGGACGGCGTCTGACGCAGGGTGCCGATGGCGTGATCGTGAGTCGAATCGCGAAGATTCTCGTTGTTCACTTCCAGGATCTGATCTCCGGGTCTGAGTCGGCCGTCTTTGGCCGCCGCCCCATCCGGGTACACTTCGTGGATTATGATGGCGCCCAGCAGCGTGTCAGATCCGCCCACGATGCTCAGTCCAAGTCCCATCTTCTCCTTGGCGATCTCGATGGTGGCTTCGCGTCCGGCCACGATCTCGCACGTGGCCGGGTCGTCGACGCCGCCGCCGCCGAATCGCGCCTTGTACGGTTTCATCGTCGGCGTCAGCGGAGTCACGGGAGACGCGATCGTCGTCGACGGACTCGCGCCCGTCTGACTCGCCGACGCAGAAACCGACACCGTTGTCACGTGCAGCGTACTCGTCGCCGTCGGAGATGTTTTGGCGGACGTCGAAATCGCAGTCGGCGTCGGCGTCAGCGTCGGCGTCGGGGTCGTCGGAGATAATACGGCGATCGTCGACGTCGGACTCGTCCCCAGCGTCTGCGCATGCGTCTGCGCATTAGTCGGCGACGGAGTTTTCAGCAGGCGTTGCATGTGGGGCAGAAACGATTTCGTCGAGAAACTGGTCGGTTTCGGTGGAACCGCTAAAAACAAAAATCAAAACAAAAAATTCAAATATTTTTCACTTTTTAAAATTAAAAAAAAAATAAAATAAAATAAAATAAGTTTGACTTACGTTCTAAAAACGAACGACAGAGAGAGAGAAAAAAAGAAATGGATTATGACAGCAAATGAGCAAATGAAAGAGAAAATGAGCGTAAGTAAATTTACTGTACTGTACTGTACTGTACTGTACTGTACTGTACCTGGTTTCTCGTCTTTTTTCGTTGGTTCCTGCATTTTGTTTGGATTCGAAACGGCCACTCGAATGGTTCCTTCGGCCTTTTTCAGCAAACTAGCCGCCTGCAAAACCACAAAATAACAAAAAAATTCCAATTAAAATTTTGGCTTTTCAATTTTTGCTCAAACTCAACTGTTTCGTAATTTGCTCCCAAGAGATCTTCGTCGTTGACGGACAAAATCATGTCTCCCACCACTAAACCAGCCTATTAAATTAAATTAAATGACATTAAAACATGCTCCCTAGTAATTGTTTCGTTATCTTATATAACAACACCTGTTCGGCCGCACTTCCTTCCTGAATATCGGAGATAAAAATTCCCTGGCCGGCTTCATTGTGTTTTCCTTCCATTATCATCACTCCAAACCCTGTTGGACCCTTTTTTAACATCACAGTTCGAATTTCTTTAAATCTGGATAACTGATTCTCCGTCGCTGCTTGTGACTGCAAACAGCAAATAGCAAATAAAAATTAGAAATTATTTATTTATTTATTTATTTATTTATTTATTTATTTATCTATTCAACTCAAGCTCAACTCACCTCATCGCCCACGTTGACTGGGAAATGAGTCACGGGTTTCACAGCCAAGTCTGACAGTGCATTCGGTCGCCTGCGATAACCAACAGCAGAGTCTAAACGTTTTTGCATTTGCTCTACCGTATTTCAACTTTTACTCAAACTCAATCGAATGGATTTATTTTATCTTTCGGTCGCTCGTAGGAAGGAAAACCATCTGTAAGTGGGTAAATCCACTCCTACTTTGCAACTCGTTTCGTAATCCAAGGTCAGATCGACTCACTCGACTGTTACTCACCTGAGTAAAACGAACTTAATGCTGTTACCAGTCAAACTTTTGATGATGGCAGAAGCATTTAAATGACACCGACCGTACAACACCTGTCCATTAACCTAAAAAAAGTAATTATAAAATAATATACAGTACTAATAATAAATAAATAAATAAATAAATAAATAAATAATAAATAATAATAATAATAATAAAAACCTCTAAAATTTCATCGCCGACTTGAATCCTCCCATCTTTGTGAGCATTTCCAGCAGGATTGAGGCCGACGATGAACGTGGACATTATGGTCCTGTCTTTATGTCCGGCCAACGATAATCCTAGTCCATTCGGTCCTTTTTGAACGTCCACGATGAGAACCGTTCCCTGCAAATCGCCGTATTTCTTAACCACTTTGCCTAAAACGAAAACCATAAAAATTATTATCATTTAACAGCATTGATTTAGTTATTCTATTCTATTTATTTATTTATTTATTTATTTATTTATTTATTTATCGCTTAAACCAAACTGGGTCGCGGAACGAGACGTCCCGTTTGTTTTTACCTGATCCATATCGTGAATCTTCTTCTTCTTCTAATTCCATCGAAGAAGAATCAAAACAAATATCATCGACAGATTGCGAGTTGCGAGTCGATTCGATTCGAGAGGGCGAAGCCAAAGCCAAAACTAAAGCGTCGATGTCGAGTGGCGCTCCATTTTACTCCCGAGTGTTTCGAGTCACTCGCGGCGCACTCCCGTCTCTGTCTCTCTCTCTCGGCATCGAACGCCGACAGACACGAGCTGCACGGACGCCCAAATAAAAGCCTAATTTCGCTATCGGTGTCACGCGGACGCGGCACTGCCCAAACTGGTCAAAATCGCGATTTCAGGTCGCCGTGCACGTCGCTGTCGCTGTCGCTGTCTCTCGCTCTCGCTCCACCACCAATATGGCGTGCAACTCTCGCTTCGGATTCGGACATTCGATCGAGCACCGCCACTCCTCATCAATTTAGCTAAAGCGTTTTCTCTCGACCCGACGATTCATTCGACGAAACACCCGATTATTCTAGCGCCTGCATTTCGTCAAATACTACGCATTTTATTGCTGGGACTCGTTTCGAGACGCCACACCGCACCGCACCGCACCGCACACGACTCGAACTCGCTCGCCTCGCTATCGAATCGTCGCCCGCGCGCCTCTCTTTTCCTCTCCTCTCTTCTTCTTTTTTTTCTTTTCTCCTTCCGTCCCCTTCCCTCCTGACCCCGTTTCCACATGGACCCGTCCAACAACAGCCGCGTAGCTTCCCTCCCTTCCGCCGCTCTTGGAACCGACGCCAGACGTCGTCGTTGCAACGGCATCGCATCCAGCGAGATAAAAAAAAAAATGAAACCGGGATCGATAGTCCAGTTTGGAGTAACGATAATAAAAATTATAATATAATAATAACAACGCGCACATTTTCACACATTTTATTCTTGATTGGTTTTGTTTCTTACTTTCCGTGTATCCAAATTCGTCGTCGGAATCCGGATCGTTGGGCGACTTGTTCAACGACGACGCGCTCGCCCGGTGAATCTTGGGTAAAAACAAATTTCACTTCAAATTGTAAAAAAAACTCGAAAACTAGTCCAATACCTCTTGGTTGGCGGGAATGTAAGCGGCCTTCGACGAAACCAAATCCGTAATCACTCCTTCTTCTTCTTCTTCTTCTTCTTCCTCCTGTTCGCTTTCGGATTCGTAGCCCAGTTCCATTTGTTCGCTTTTGCTTTCAGTCATCTGATAATCGTAATTATCATCATTTACTCGCCCGCAAACCAAACCAAAAAAAATACTGCGATAATAAATACCTGCAAGAGATCAGGAACTTGTAATTGCGGGTTGGATTGATCGAGCGCGTCTACCGGACTCGACGTCGGTTCTCGCGGAACTTCTTCCGGAGGACTCGCACTTTCCCCGTTCGATTCTTTCGGCTGCACGATTGTATTTTTTATAAACATTTAAATGTTTTATTAATTAACAACAAAAAAGCATTTTCCTCACCCAATAAACTAAGCTCTGCACCAAAAAGCGAATAGGATTTGCCGCATCGCGAATGATTTCGACGGCGCGAACGTGACTCGCGTTCCTCAAGTCCACTCCGTCCACTTCCAAGATGCGATCTCCGGTCTTCAGAATGCCTTGACGTCCGGCGGGACTGTCCGGCAGCACGTTCTTGACGAAAATCCCCGTAATGGTGGACCCGGCAGCCGAATCGCACAGGTCCACTTTACCACCCACGATGCTGATGCCCAAACTTCGTCCTGGTTCCCGCCACACTTGCACGCAGCGCTCGTTGCCCCAAGCGCGGGCGTTCGATTGCACACTCGCCTCGACGGGCGGCGAGCTTGTGCACGAATAGGCGAATGCGGGCGACAGCGAAGACGATGTGGACGACGAAGGAATTCGCGAGATTTTCGGCTCGGGCGAAGTACGCGAATCCGAGTCCGGTGTCTTGGCGCTGCTCGGCACCGACGACGACGTGTCGGTGGCGCTGTCCAGTCGTTGGTACTTGTTCTTGGTCTTGGTCTTGGAGTCGCCCGACAGACACCCGTCGGGAGTGGTCGAAGTGGCGTTGCCGTTGCTGTTGCCGTTGCCGTCGTCCTCGGACGAACTGCAACGCGAAAAGCAAAAGCCATCAACTAAATTGCATCGCGTTGAATATTTCATGCGACAAAAAGAAAAATATCAAAACGAAATATCCAATTTCATTTCATTTCATGCCATGACTAGACACGTCACACGTCACAAAACACTATTTTGATTTGATTTTTCTACGTACCGATGACGCTCGCCGTCGCCGGACTTCCTATTCGACGGTGGTCAGCAATAAAAGACAGATTTTTCTCCCATCAACAAAAAATTCAATCGATAAAAATGGTTTCGAGGTCGGCATCGTTTTTATTTCATTTCGTGCGAATATTCTACTTTTTTTCTTTTCTCTCTCTCTCTCTCTCTCTCTCTTTTTGTTTCTACCGTAGATCGGTGTCTACTTATTAATCGATTAATGAATTAATTACCAAGTGTGCGACGAAACGGCCTCTTCGCGCATCATGATGAGTGCCGATTCGCGATGAACAGCGGCATCGGGCCCAGGAATGTACGTGATACTGTCGCGAGAGTAAAACTGTCATTTTAATCTGCATAATTCATTGTTAATTAAAAATAGCAGCCGAGAGCCAAAGAAATGAGAAATGAGAAACGAGAAACGAGCACGCAACTCCAACTTCGTTCGACCTTTGCCATTTGTTTTAACTTCAGAACTAAACTTGCCAATCGATAAAAAATAAAGAGTAACGACTCATTTCAAATGCCAAAACAAACTCCGCCTCGCCTTCGCCTTCGCCCTCGCCCTCGCCCTCGCCCTCGCCCTCGCCCTCGCCCAACTTGCTAAAACTATTATGGTACCTCACGTCACAAGTGACCAGTTGCGTCCTCCTGAGAATGGCCCTCGCTTGAGAATTGGAAATTCGTCGCAAACTCTCGTGATTGATAGACACGAGATAATCGCCCACTCGAAGACGTCCGTCCGCTTCGACGGCGCCTTCTGCGGTGATGGACTGGATCACGACGCCGTTCACGCCTTTGTCGACGGCTTCCACATTAATTCCTTTATTTCAATTTCAATTAAATTATGATACATTACATTTCATTTCGTTTCATTTAAATAAAAGATATTATTTTTATTTTTTAATTTCTCACCCAATTGATCCGTTCCTTTTTTAACTTTAATTGTCCTTTCCAAAGCCGACGGCAGAGGCGGGACGGTGGCGGCCCACCTGCCCAGATTCACATTCGGCGACGGAACTGGCGAGGCGAGTGGAGTGGATCGCGCCGATCCACCACCAGAAGGCGAATCCCACGCTGCTTCTGCTTCTGCTTCTGCTTCTGCTTCTGCTTCTGCTTCTGCTTCTGCTTCGCGGTACTGAGGTCGCGAAATGGGCCGCAACGCCGGATGGTCTTCCGACTCCTGGCGTTGCCATATGTGTTTCGGTGACGAGTTCGCTTCCGAATCCTTTATTCAAATTTTAAAAAAAGAAACAAGAAAAAAAATAAACTAAAATTGCAACTTAAAACTTATCTCGCTGTTAAAATGACACCTGGCACTGAAGCGAATCTCCCTTCCTCCCTCCCTCACTTTCTCCCTCCCTCACTCTCTCTCTCTCTCCACCTGCCACTCAAATAGCTCCATCTCTCGGTTGCCAGGCAACGAGATCAGCAAGCGCTCGTCCACGTTCGACTAGACTCGGCCCACATTTACCCGTCGGGAGCGACGCGAGTTCAAGCGACTGCTCTATCTTGACTCCGACTGCACTCCATCCGGTAAGAATTCTCATTTCTAATTTATAAAACACTCGACTACTAAATCTTAGCTTCGCTTCGCTTCGCTTCTCTTCTCTTCGATTTAGAGCAAAAATTAATCAAAACATCGACCGGTGCATTTTGAATTTCAATTTTTCATTTCAATTTTTAATATTTAATTTTTCACTCAAAACCCAACACCGTAACATCCGAGCTTTAGGTTTACTATTAAACCGCCAGATACACCCGGTTCCGGCGAGTTTTACGATCGAACTCGACGTGCAAGAGGATTTAAGAGGCCCAAATTGATGCTTTTCATCTGAATCCGATCGACCGTCGACACGACTGCCGAACTAACTGCAGCTGTCAAAGAATTACATTCCTTCTTCGATTTCAATATCAAATCTGGAAAAATTATTGGGAAACGAGAGCGGCGAAAATCACGTTTTCTCGGCGATCGGTCGGTCGGTCGGTCGATCGATCGATCCCTCCCATGGCAACTTAATCCGTGTTACTCGTTCCTTCTTTTATCGTTTAATAACAATAATCTTTTTTCGTCTCTCAGTTTGCGTCTGTCGCGTCGTAAAAATTTTATTTTCGCCACAGTCCAAATGGAATCCCATTAGAACAAACTAATTTATTTTCGCAGTTTGTGCTCGTGCTTAAATTAGCAAGCTCGAGATGCTGCGTTGCCATGACACTTATCACCGCAAACACCTCAGCAACAAAAAAAACTGCCAACCGAGGTAAGCAACTAAGTATTAAATTTAATTATCGTTTTTAATTTTTACCTGATCTTGCAGGAAATTCGGGCTCGTCGCTAACGTGGGAGGCAAACTGTAGTTCTTGGAATCGTCGTACCGAGTCTACGAAGAGACAACAATAATAAAAAATTTTGTCAAAACAACTTTCACGTTATTAGTTGAAAAAAGAATTTATTTTATGTACGACGATCGCATTTTCGCACTGTGCGCTGAATAATAATAACAACAATAAAATCGATCGACAACGTCCTCACGACTCGAGGTAAGCGAACCGAATCAACGTTTTATTTGTCCGACTCGTGCAGACGATTTCGCACCTCGTCTCAGCACGAATCGCCCCAAAAATAGTTCAATCTACTCATCGATCGTAGCGAAGCGGCAACGGCAGCGGCACGGCACGGCACGGTACGATCCAAACCGCCAAACCGCGGGGTTGAGCAGCGTCAAAAGGTAAAATAAATAAATAAACATAATCGTCAAATTACGTCCGTTTCTACTTTCTATCCCATCGCTAACAATAAATTTTAAAAAATAACAATAACAATAATAATAATAAAGGAAATTTTTATCGAAAAAACTTCACTTACCACAAAAAAAAAAACCAAAAAATTGCTTTATTCGACACACAGATACAGTTGAAACACAATCGAAGAAAAAAAAGATAAAAAATAAAAGAAAGAAAGGAAGGAAAGAAAGAAAGAAAGAAAGAAAGAAAAAAGGAAAGAAAGAAGGAAGAACGAGATATTTCAAAAACTTTCCGACTTAAATATTTTAGGATCTCGCGAGCAGTCGGTGTCGGTCTCGCGCTCGCCAGGTTCGCCTACCTGGTGACTGGCGTTGGCACTTTCGGGCAGCGGAAGAGGTTTCGTCACACCTATCAAAACGACGCCTTTCGGTGCACCCTTGAGTGCCTGCACGGCCTCGTCCAAAGTCGCGTTCTCCAGATTGATGTTGTTGACGAAGACCAAGCGGTCACCCGGGATGATTCGCCCGTCCTGCTGCGCGACGCCTCCGGGCACCAGACTCCGAATCACGATCACCGTCTCGTTCGAATTCATCGGATCCTGCAATTAACGACATTATTTATATTCCAATTTTATCTTATCTAATCTTATCTTATCTTATAAACTCAAAAAAGAAATTCACCTGATAATCTAAAATGCTAAAACCGAGGCCGCGATCTCCTTTGTTCAACTCGATGATGTGCGGTTCGCTGCTCCACATGGCGAGTCCCGTGAGCGGTTCCAGAGATCGCGACTTGAGTTTCGAGAAAGCCGCCTCCGACGCGTCGCTGCTCGACGGCGGTGCCGCCAAAGAGCCGTCGGATTTGGCCTTAAACAGTCGGTCGGAGATGGGAACCAGGTTCTGCAAGCTGCCGCCGTACGAAAGGATCGTCGCCGAATTTGACCTCGGAGACGACTGCAAAAACGAAGCCGCCTCCGGGATCAAAACTTGGCCAAGTTGGCGGGCGCACACAAGACGCACGTTAGTGGGCAGATCTTTGAGGATGGCCACCACGTCCATGTGGTTTAGACCGAGCAACTTGATACCGTTCACTTCGAGTAACTCGTCGCCGCTCTTCAGTTGTCCGTTCGTGCCCACGGGCCCCTCCGGCAGTATGGAGCGAATGTAATGATGGGGTCTGACTTCGTGGCCGTTCTCCACGTCCACCGTTCCTTCCAGGCTGATTCCCAATCCTCCACCGGTGCGAAACTTGGACAGTTGCGCCACCTGACGAGTAAAATACACTTTACATTTTATTTTTATTTATTTATTTATTTATTTTCTTATTTAAATTACCACAATCAGGTACTCGGCTCCCACGACTTGTTGCCACTTTGCGCAAACGAGTGATTCGATTTCTGCGTCTAGATCGCCAGCTGAAAACGATTACCAAAATTAAAATTTATACAAATAAAAATCTCACGTTTTATTCTCACGCACCAAACTCGTCTTCGATCAAAAGAGAAGACTCGTTCGTTTGCAAATCAACGTCCACGTCCACGTCCACGTCCACGTCCACATCCACATCCACATCCACGTCCACGGTAACGTCCACGTCCGCGTTCGTAGCTTCGATTATTTCGTCTTCGACCGGCGGTACGATCTCCACCGTAGTTTCGATGGGTACAGCGTTCACGACCGCAGCCCTAGGAGCTAAAACCGGGAAACTCGGTTCAACGTGTACAAACGAAAAGCGATCGAGCGATCGAGCGAGCGAGCGACGTACCTGCGGCCAACTGCAACTGTTCGTATTTGGGTCCGCGGAGATATCGGACGAGCTTGAGCTTCACTTTCTGCCCGGTGTTTCGCAGCACTTCGACGGCCTGATGGTTGGAGTAGCCCTCCACGGAAATCCCGTCAACGCGCACGATTTGGTCATTGATCCTAATCCTGCCGTCGAGAGCGGCCGCGCTGCGTTCCGTTATGCTCTTTACGAATATTCCGGATATCTCGTCTACGAAAAGAGAAACGCTTTTAACATTTTTTACAAAATTTCCAAAAGTTTACAAGTTTTCGTCACCTTTCTCGCAGACGTAACCCGCAATAGTAATTCCCAAACCTTGTTGGTCTTTGACTAACTCCACTTCGAACGTTTCCGTATCTGAACTGTGCTGAGAAGTCTAAAATAAGAAAATTTAAAATTATTTTCTTTTTTAAGTACTCCATTTTTGTTGTTAAATGAACTCACGTCTACTGGTTGCGGGGTCAAGTGATCAAAAACAAAACGCTGGTTGTAGGGTGCGAGGGTTGGGTCTGCAAAACCGTTTTGTGCTTGTAAAAGCGACAAGTGTCGTTCTAGTTCCTCGGGGTCGTTGAGAAGTCGCGTGGGAACGATAGGCGCGTGGCTCTGGATCGTCTGCTGGTAATCTGGTGACGTCGGTTCGATGGGTCGAGCCACGACCAGTCGCACGTGGCTGCCGGACTGGCGCAGCACCGATGCCACCTGCTCCGAGCCCATGCCGCGCAGGTTCACTTCGCAAATCTGTAGGATGTGATCCCCGCTCTGAAGACGACCGTCCTAATTAACAACAAAAAAATTCATTTTATAAACATTTCGTTGTTCGTTCTCTCCAATATATCGAATCTCGTTCTAACTCTGTCGGCAATTCCTCCAGGCAGTATCGTCTTGACCACGACGCCGGTGCTGCGACCGCCGACGATCCCGAATCCGAGACCGGTGCCGTCGTTGATCAAATCCACTACGTCCACTTGAGCCCATTCGGTATTCAACTGCAAGAAATAAATAAAAAAGTAAGAAATGCCACGAGTTTGGCTCGCTGCCAAAATAACAAAGGCATAAATGATTCGCAGGTGAAATACCGACCACCATGTCGGCGAGTTTGTTGGCGTCGTTGACGGCGGTGGAGGAACAAAAACCCTGAGTTTCGACGAGTTCGAGCGGTGTCTCTCGCTCCAACTCGCTATCGGTGCCAGTGCCGGTCTCGTTCTTTTCGGCGTTGCCGCGAGCCACAATCAGTTCGACCAGACCTTGCGCTTGCTGGAGAATGCTTATGGCTTGTTGGTGCGAAATGTTCGAATCCAGAGGTTGTCCGTCGATCGCCACGATCTGATCGCCTTCTTGCAAGCGACCATTTCTGCAACAGAGAAAAAAAAATAAAATAAATAAATAAATAAACAAAATTAAATTGTTTCGCAGTAAACAAACAAAATCCACATTTAGAACGCGGTAAACGAAAGCAAGAGCCGAGCCGAGCCGAGCCAAGCAAAGCGTTAAAAATAATAAAATAAATAAAATAAAATAAAATAAAATAAAATAAAATAAAATAAAATAAAAAAATAATAAAAAAAGAAAGCGCATCTTAAAATCGTGCGATTCGTGAACCTACCGCTGAGGTGCAGTGCTGGGGGCTTGGCTGCCAATTTGAGGTGCACTACAAAGTCAAGAAAAACATTAAACATTTTTTTTTTTTTTTACTTTTCGCACGCCAACGCGATACTACAGTATTACGCCATGTCACAAAAATCACCCACCTACGACCCACTTACGAGCACTTTGGCATATTTTTTTGCTCACTTTTACCTGCAGTCAGCTGCTCGACGAGCGCGTTTAGGCAGCTCGGCACGACCGAACCCACAGTCTGCGCCATGACCTGCACGGGGGCCACATGGGACGCCAATTGGATACGATTAACGGACGGAACGACGCACGCAGCCGAGCAACGCTTGGTCCGTTCGCTCGCTAATATCGTCTCAAACTGTACGCGGCGTCGCCATCGCTCGTTCGACCCCCAAACAGGACAAAAAGAAGAAAAAAAAATGGGAAAAAAATCAATATTCGTCATTCCCTACGCGCATGTGCATCGCAATCATTTATAATCGAAATCGTGACGTCACTCGATTAAACGCCAAAAACACACGTCGATTCGACTACCTAATTTCTTTCTTTTCCCATTTTTATTTACTTTCAACCAAAAAACTAACTAACGTCCTAAACGCGATTAGTGTCCAGTATCAAAGGGCAACCGGATACCGGAGCCAAACTGAGGCAAACGAAGCAATGCGATGCGCGATTGGTGGGTTTCTCTGCGCGGCAAATTTGTGAAGAAAAAAGGAAAATGGGAAAATGGGAAAATGGGAAAAATGGGAAAATGGGAAAACGGAAATCTTACCGCGCCGCGATCCCCGTGGGTTGGAGTTCTTGAACGAAAATGCCGAGTTCGCCCTCATCTTCGGAATGAAGTCCGACCACACTAAAACCGAGGCTACTTCCCTCCGGTTTGTACAATTGTATCGTGTGAGTGTCGCGACCTTTGGTCGCTTGTTCTACGGCGCGCTGAAACTCCAAAGTGTACGGGTATGTCGAGATTGTTGTTGGTGTGTAATTGGGAGGAAACACTCCTTGAACTGGAGTCGCCTTTAAATAAATAAAATAAATAAATAAATAAATAAATAAATAAATTAAAATTATCCAACTAAATAAACAAAACTAAAAAAAAAATTAATAAATAAAAAAATTTAAAAAAATAATAATGACAAAAATAAAACAAAAATTCTAAAACTATTTTCACATTCTAACACCAGATGTCACCGCTTCTCCAATACAAAAAATATTTTTAAAATGTTTAAAATTAAAAAAAATTAAAATAGATAAACAAAATTGAAATAAAAATAAAGATAAAAATATAAAAATGTAATAGAATTTTTTAACTTTGGTACAAAGAATATTCAGAAAGTTTTCATTATTTTTTTTATTATTTCGATACATGAAATGTAGTAAATATGAAAAAAGAAATAAAAGAATTAAACAAAATTTACAACCAATAGCTTAAAAATTTAAAATTTAAAATTATTCCATTTATATGCGACGAAAAGAAATAAATATAACGAGGAAAATAGAAAACGAGACAAACAAAGAAGAGGTTAAAACGCCAACAATTTTAATTTGTTACTCTACTCTACTTGTTTCGATACCGGTGTCCGATACGGTACCTGAACTGTTTGGTGTCTGTCGGCGCTCGATGTAGGTGTGGTGACTCGGTCGAACTCGTAATTTTGCTCGGAATCGAACGACTGTTGGAATGCAGTGGAGGAATCGGAAGGTAAATTAAGGATCAGTTGCCCCGTGTTGCTGATGTCGAAATCGACTGGTAAAATCGAAGGATGTTGATGAATCTGTCGCCGAAGCTCTTGAAGCGAGTCTTGAATCGTTAGAATATTTCTGAATACCGGGCTCTCGAGCAAATTTATCAATTTGCTCAAATCTTGACTGACAGGTTGAACACTGTCCGACGCTCGAAGCTGCCGTTGAATTCGCTCCAACAGCGACAAGGCTTGTCGCGTATCTACATTTAAAAAAAAAAAAAAACAATTTCAATTAAAATCAAATCAAATCACGTCGAATTTAAAACTCACCGGAACTTATTGACATTGTGTGGATTCGTTGACTCAAACGAGCTAATTTTGAACAAAACTGCACAAAAAAAAAAAAAAAACAAACAAACAAACAAATAAATAAATAGAGCCGAATAACGCGATAACCACGGATTCATTCGAGCAAATTCCAAATTCCAATAGAGAAAAAAAAAATAAAACTCTTTTTATGCGGTTGGCTACAGTTGGCAACTTTAAACCTCGAAATACGACTACGAAGTTACGTGTTTACCTTTACTCCATGTTTCACACGCGTATTTGACACTTGCGAGTTGAGATCGAATGCGTTTGAAATTAAATCGGGCGATTAAACCATAATAAATTAAACATTTCCACTCGTGGAAACTGAGACCTCGTAAACACTAAACAGGACTGCAGAACGCGGCAGTGGAAGATCGCACTCGATTCGTTCTATAAAGATCGATTAATTTATATAGTATCGGACGAGTC
>JAQFZP010001439.1:0-19409 GCA_034695745.1 Geophilus truncorum | reverse complement strand
ACAAAAACGTTTAAGCTGAGTTTAAATTGCTTTTTAAACTCAGTTTAAACTTAACTTTTGTTGGTGCAATCGGCCCTGAATGTCTCGAATTTATCGTAACTTGTTGAGTTGACCTGTCTTACTATCCGTGTTTTAAGCAACCGTGTTTTGGGACTCTTGGCTCGAATGGCGCCATTTTACCGGTTGATCTTAAAACATGGTTGCTTAAAATCAACAGGTCACAATAAATTTGAGACATCAAATTTAATTTATCAAACCCCAGCAAAATTTGAGACATGGTGAAATTTATTTGGGACATTGAACTACGGTAAGACAGTTAATTTTAGCATTTGTCGAGAAAAATCACGGCGAAATAAGTGAGCTGTTGTATTATTTCGAAAAGATTTAACTCTTTTCGAAATAAATACAGCAACTCACTTGTCAGTGGAAGTAATCTTTATTTATTATTAATTTCGGCATTTTTTTAGTCATTTTACGCCGCAACGTTATAAAAACGTTATGAAGTGCGCTTTTACTGTACCTGTATTTCGAGAAATACAGTACAAAGAAAAAAATTAAAAAAAAAAAAAAAAATGGAATTTCGGTATTCAGTTTTGTTCAATTTAAACTGAACTGAAACTGAAAATTCAGTTTGTTTGTTTTTTAATCTGAAACTGGACTGTTTTCAATAAGTTCAGTTACAGTTTTTAACAAAACTCAAACTGAAATTTTCAGTTTTCAGTTCAGTTTCAGTTCAGTCAGTTTTTAGTGAATGCTCCAAGTTCGAACTTTGTTAGTTCGAAAATGAAGTACGAACTTGTGACGTTTGAAGTTTCTAAGTTCGAACTTCGTACAGTGAAAACACTAAAAGTTTAAACTTAGCGAAGTTCGAACTTCGAACTTCACCACCACATTAATTATGACTTATGACGTTTTGTCAGGTCCGCACTTAAAATTTAGTGCAAACCTAACTTTTAGGCAGATGACTGATCAGCTGATCAACTTTTAAGTTCGAAGTTGTTTACTAGTGTAAATTAATTTACACTAGTAAACAACTTCGAAGTTTGCATAGAAAACCATAGTATAAACGTGATCAAATTTTTAGGTTTATAATACGTTTGTTGTTAAAATGTATTACAAACATGACAAAAATAAAACTTATCCAAAAGCAACTTTGAAAACGAGATAAATACACACGCAAAAACTAGATTTTTTTGGAAAAAAATGATTACTGAAATTTAGTTAATCGATTTAAAATTTAAATTTAATACATGTATTTTTTTTAATTTTTTTTAAGTTTATGACGATTTTTGTAAAAACAATAAAATAAATAGTTTTATGCAAGCGGAACTGGTATCGTTTCGGTGTGGTTTACTTGTGTTAAAATTAATGTTACTGTTTAATACCGAATTGTTTACTACTCCCATCTTCATGGAGCTGTTCGACGTTTCGTTCATTTGGCGTTTGCACATCTTCAGGAACGTGAATAAATCTTTTAGTTATCATGACTTATGTGCAGAAATATAGTAACGATAATCGCACGTTATCAACTTTTCCTGTTGAGACTCAATTCCAGCAGTGGTTTATACTGTGCTGGGATGGGAATCGACAATTCAGAGTTAATTGAGTGAAGATTATTTGCAATGGCAAGACTCTCAAGAAAGAGGCGTCCTGTTTCACTTTTGTGTTGCGTGTGAATCACCGGAGTTTCCCAATCCATGGGATGTCTTGTGAGAATGATTTGCTGCAGCGCATTGCGGTGTTCTCCCAACCGAATTCGCAACGTTCTTTTTGATTGGCCAATGTAAGACAGTTGGCATTCGGTACATTTATTTCTTGAGAGTCTTGCCATTGCGAATAATCTTCACCCAATTAACTCTGAATTGTCGATTCCCATCCCAGCACAGTATAAACCACTGCTGGAATTGAGTCTCAACAGGAAAAGTTGATAACGTGCGATTATCGTCACTATATTTCTGCACATAAGTCATGATAACTAAAAGATTTCTTCACGTTCCTGAAGAAGTTCAAACGCCAAATGAACGAAACGTCGAACAGCTCCATAAAGATGGGAGTAGTAAACAATTCGGTGTTAAACAGTAACATTAATTTTAACACAAATCAAATAAATTGTCTCTTAAAATTTTTGAAAAATTGGAATCTGTATCGGTATCGGTACAGTTGATTTGTTATTTGCATTATCGCATATCGTCCGATTTCCAATTTTCATGATATCAGTCAAGCCCTAATTTCAACGCTTAAGTTCAAAATTCAATTCTACCTTCTCTCGTATCCTTAAGTTGTCCATCCATCACATCATTTCTCTTCACATCCATCATTTTCTCCTTTTCCGAATTCCGATTCACTTGAGTTTCGCTTTTGCCCGCTTCTGGCGCTTTCGTTTCCAACCCCTGTTTTTCGGCTTCTTTGCTCTGCACCTTCATCTTCTTACGGAACTTGGCGCGTCGGTTCTTGAACCACACCTAGAATTTGTAAAATTATAATTGGTGAAATTTAAAATAAAAATATTTTGAATTTGCACTTGAATTCTCGCTTCCGGTAGATTAGTGCATAATGCGAGTCTTTCGCGCGTCACGACATCCGGGTACTGAGCCTTGGAGAAGGTCCTCTCGAGGGCCGCGAGTTGTTGATGGGTAAATGCCGTGCGACTTCGACGTTGTTTGCGGGGGAGGAAACTGAAATGATCGGCGAAACCTAAAAAGAGGAAAAATTAAAGATTGAAGTTTTTTCGGGAGTTAATATTAAAATATTGGAAGTTTGGTTTTAGAAATTGGTTTTTTTGGCATGGTAATTATAAAAATTTAATATAATAAATTCAATTCTTTTTTTCAATTTTTGCATTTTAGAATTTAAAATTCAAAATTTTAACGTTTAAAATTTCTCAGTTCAGTACGTCAGACGTTAGAGATATATAGATGTAAAATTCTAAAATTTCTTTCATTTTGTTCAATTTAATTTCAATATTTGAATTTCAAATTCAAAAAATCTAAAATTTAAAAAGTTTAAAATATAAAATTTTTCAAAATTCTAAAATTAAAAAATTGACATTTTATTCAATTTTTAAATTTCAAACACTTGGAAAAGAGAGATTGAAGTTTTTTGAATTTTTTGGACCAAAACTCTCAATTTCTTCAAATTCAAGAAAGTTTATAAAAAAAAATGTCACGTTTAACTTTTACAAATTTAGAAAATATCAAATATTCACTTGTAATTTCACAAGTGATGAGGTGATTTTCGAAAATTGTTAGCTGTTAGGTACGATAGCCTGCATGGTCCAAACCATAATTGTGCCTTTGGCACAGTTATGATTTGTCCCTGCTTGAGTACCTAACAGCTAATATCAATTTTCGAAAATCATCGAATCACGAGTGGACTTTGATAAGAGTATTTCACGAATCGTGTCAATGGGTAATGAAAAAATAGAAAATTAGTGTCCATTTTAAGCTACCGTAACTATTTCGTCATTATGTTTCCGATATCCTGTACTCTCGTTCCCACTTGTTTTTTTATTTGACTGAGAAGTTTGTCTCTTTGTAAGTGTTTATTTCAAATCCTTAGTTTGATGGAATTCAATAAATGAATGTGTTTTAAAAATAAAATTAAAATAAATTGCATTTTTATGTTTATGTGAAATTAAAAATGGAATAATGAGAAGTGATGCAAGAGAAAAAAAATGAGTTGTATGCAAACTATGAATGTGTTATGAAATTTAACTGTCAATGAGAAATGAACAAGAAAATTATTAGTGGCCATTTTAAGCTACAATAACTGTACTTATGTTGTTAGTACAAAAAAAATGTATATATATATATGTATATATAATGAGAAGAAAAGAAAGTAAAAAAAAAAAAAGAAAGAAAGAATACTGTAAATTTTCCCTCCTTTGATTTTACTATTTTTTGGCTTTTAATGATTAATTATTTTTTTTTTTTTTTTTTTGTTTATTTTTGTCAAATAATTTCATTTTTGTATTTAAAATTAATAAATAGTAAAAAATATCGTATTTGTTGGTTAAAAATGAAATTTTGAAGTGAAAGAAATATGCGGTGGTTCATTTTTTTCTCAGTGTGTGGCGCCGGTGTCTGTTTTAAAATGGCTGCTTTGCTATTTTATTTTTCATGTTTTTGTTGGTCTGTTAGATTACAATTTTGTTAAGCTTGTTTAATGTTTTTTAAAAAAAAAAAAAAAACCTTAATAATAATGTTGTTAGTTTTTGATTTTTGAGTTTGGTTGATGTCAGTTTGATATTGATAATTTGTTTTTGAATTGAAATTCAGAGGCACCATACTGGTGGTATGTAGTCTTGATAAGTACCTCTAGAAAATGTAGTGGTGAAATGCATGTCATGGTGGCATCCACCATGATGACGCGAAAAGCTGATTTTCAAGCTTTTGTTGCATTTTTCTCGGATTTCGGGAAAAATGTAAAAATTGCCGACAATTTTTGCAGTTTTTTCAAAATTCAAGTAAAATGCAATAATGTTTCGAATATTTTTTCTTTCGGTTTAAGCCCTGACTATTTTGGCAAGGCAACCTTTGAGCCAAGACTCCCAATTGGCTCAAATTCAAAGTGCCCTCCATTTTCATTGGTCATTGACCGATGAGTGGAATACTCAGAGTTAGAAGACAGGACGACAAGAAAACCAAAAATTCCAAAAATCTCTCTCTTGGTACATCATTGATGACCACTAAGAAATATTATCTTGATTCGTTCATCCTGTTTCACCATTATTTTTTAAACTGTTCATTTGTTATTTTTAACATTGGTTCCAGATTTATCAAACATTGTCAATTCCAATTTAATGATAAAACAGTAGCTGCATTCAAAAAGATGAGTGTTGTGTTAAACAGTGTGTTGTCTTAAGAAACGAGCGCACTGATTGGTTGAACAAGGTAGTTAAACGTAAATGACGTCACACAACACACGTAACACTTTAAAACTCATCTTTTTGAATGCAGCTACTGAAATAAACATATTAAAGAAACTCAGAAATACGTGGAGTAACAAGATACTGTAGATGCACTAATGCACATGCAATATAAATCTCCATTGGTGTCAGACTTATCAGACACCCTAAACTTCTGGAGGTAGATTTACTAAGAGTATTACTACCAACAAGTTTACTAGCAAAAGTAATCGATATTGCAAATTAGCAATATCATTGTAATTCACTAAAGATTTAACAATGATTGTTAATTTTCTAAAAAAAATTTAAATTAGCAATTATTTTAGTAGCATTTTTCTGTTTTAACTAATGAAATTGCTTATATTTTGCAATATTAACTATCAAACAAATCAATTGTTCTGCCATCTTGGTTTAATGCTTTATAATGTTGTTACATTGCTAACACATTTTGATAATGTGCTACCAAAAATTGTCAAGAAAAGTCAAAATCATGGTAAAATAGATTCCTATACTTTGCCTCCATCATCTTCAACATCCAATCAAGTCACACTTCACCTTTAAATTGTGGGAGGATTATTTCAAAAGTGGTCTTATTTAAATTTTAAATTCAACCCATTTTTCACTGTTCAGTCATTTTGGATTGGAGGTATGAATATAGGGCTTACAGAGATAGATCAACTTTTTAAGAGAAAATTAGAATGGGTAGCTTAGAGTACTGTATTGTTGAAATATGCAGTCATGCATAGAAATAGTATTGTGCATTATATTTTTGTGATATGATAGTTTTTTTTATAGAAAAAAAAGCAAAGTGAGATTAAATTCTAACTTAGTGAGACTTGAATGCTCAAAGTGTATGAATAAATAAGAATGTGAGAAACTGTATTTTAAATTGGTAAAAGCTTTAGTAGTTAAAAAATTCTCTTGAAAAAAAATTTCTGCAAATGATGAAAACCAGATGAAGAAAAGAGCTAAGTAATGTTATAATGCAATATTCAAAATATTTTAAAAGTACATTCACATTTATAACATTAATTATGTAATGCCATAGATAATTTGTACAGCCTAGATTTATATGCAAAATAAATTGAGTTTTATACACATATACAGTAGTATATGCCAAAATATGTCAAACAAGCCATAAAAAATACTTGAATTATGCAAACAAAATAATTTATTCATTTATTGATAAAATATTCCAACAATTACTTTTTGTAATTTTTTATGGTATAGATGACAAATTAATAGTTTTTGTCACTAAAAATTAAAATTTAAGATTTGAAAACTCTTCAGATACTGTAGTTATTAATTTATGGAATTTACACAAATATTGGCTTTTTATGTCATAAAATATTTTTTATACAAATATTTTATGTCATAAAATATTTTTTATACAAATATGAATTTATCCAAACTCAATAAATTAGTAATAGTTTCAATGTAATAACATCATTAAAATGTAATTGTTTTGAAAAGTCACTGTTTACTTTAAAATTTACTTTTCTTCCAAGTTAGATCAACAGTTACGTATTTCAACATCGATCCAAATCCCCGACTTTTTTTTGCAACTGATATCAACTATTTTTAGTTTCACCTTCCCAGTATTAAAGCTAGCTGACTTTTTTTTAATCAATACTTGTGGGTAGCTGCTTCCTGTTGGTCCACACCTACAGGACACACTTATCCTCTACCGTAACTTATAACTGTTTATACCACATTGTTTCAATTTATCAACTCTCATTTATTCAATAAGCATAAAACTAATCAGCTAATCACTTGTTGCCACTTCTACCTAATATAAACCTAATTTCCCCTTATACAGTGAAACCCGTTTATAACGTTTCTCAAGGAACCAGCTTTAAAATGACGTTATCACCGAGTAACTTATTATAACGCTTATATAGTCGGAGAAACAAAAAACGTTACGTACTCGGCTCGGTTATAGCGAGATCTTTTGTTACACCCTGTTAATTATAAACAGGTTCCACTGTATATGTATCCCAGTTAACATTTAAAATCATTGAGATACAGAAGAGATATACACAAACAAACAGTATCTCCTGAATACTGTTTACACATCATTTTTTGTCTTTTTAAAAAATGGATACCGTATGGAAACTTTTTTCGTATTATTTCAATATGAACATTAAACTCATTTTCAAGCTTATTTTTATTTGCTTTCAATATAGAGATCTATTTAAAAGTTAGACGATTACGTTCTTGCATTGCAGATTCGTCGTTTGCTGTTAATCAGACTTTAATAAATGCAAAATTACATTTATGACTAATTTAGATATTAAAAGTATACAAGTACGTTCTTTTTGAGCTTTTTAAACTGAAATAAACAAGTGTTTTCATTTAATATTGAAAACATAAAAGAATATCAAGTTGAATTTATTACATTAAAATAAACAAGTGTTTTCATTTAATATTGAAAACGTATAAAAATATCAAGTTGGATTTATTACATTAAAATAATGTCTGCGCAATGCCGTAAAATAATGTTCTATGCTAAATTAATTTTGTAGAATCTACAATATGTCTGTTCGGTTTAATTCTGTTATGTGGAATATTTTCAAAATGAAAAATTTTAATTGTGTTTGCAGATTTTTTGTGTTGATTTAAGACTCAAGATTAGTTTATTGTCATGCTTATACCTGCCAAAATGCAACATTTTCTCCAAAAAAGAGATCATAAAATATCTCTTTCTATTTTAATTCTTTTTACTGCAAAACTATATTCTAATAGTATAGTCCCCTGAAGTTAATACCCTGTATTTGCAAAATCAATTTTCGCTCTTCAGACTAATGTCGAAATCAATATCGAATTCAGTCCACGTATGTTAAACAAACACTGTAGCAAAGTAGTAACATTCAACTATAAAAACAGTTGACTTTTCCAATTACAGAGCTTACTTTTCTTGCAGCAAAATATAATTAATTTAAACTGAACCTATTATGTTGATGGACAAAGCGAAGAATTGAAGAGCGACTTTTTCAACGTAAGAAGTCAGTTTGTTTTGTGTTAGGCTGTTTTCTTTGTGTTGGTAATGTCATTTTGACCTGTCTCTTGGTAGAAGAAATTGTAGAAATTTAGCTTGAAACTGGCATTAAAAAAACAATTCTAAAGTGTTTTTCTTCTCCCACTTCTGAGTTCAGACAATGAGCCGCCATTGCTATGTGATGATGTGAAGTCATGTAATGCAGCGTTATACTGCAAATTGCTTTGATGTGACCATAAATGTGTCACAGCAGTCAAATGGTTCATTACACCCATTTTTTTGGGTTATTTCCAAACAAGAAACAGAGCAGATGAAGCACAATAATCTCCTTTTCTGGGGATTTAAATTCTGATCACATAGTGATGCCACAAGTTACATCCACTAGATGTCTTGAATGCCCTGAACAGACATCTGTCCTTGTGCTACATATGATTTCATCATCAAAGCATACCCATGAAAAAGTTGCAAAGCATGTCTGAGAAAATTCTCGGTAACTCCGATACTATATTCATAAAGATAAAGCAATCTAGAGTGCCAGAAAGAATCTAGCTTTGAAATTTACTGTGAACACAACTAGATTCACCAAATCTAGATTTGCCTGACACCCAAACTCGATTTATAGAGCGAGATTCCACAACTTGATTTAGACATAAATCAGGATTGAAAATGTAAACAGACTCAACTTGTGTAGATGAATCTATGTTTAGTCAACTAAAATTAACTTGATGTGAAAAGATTATTTCAAAATGTCTGCTTTTTTTTTTTTGATTTCCTGGGGGGATGGCCTAGCCATCTCGTGGCCTCTCTCATTACTACACTGAAAGTGAGCGTGCTTATGTTGGAAACAATAGGTCCTATTGGTTATCTTTTCTCTTCTTTATTCACTTCTTCACTTTTCTGTTTCTGCCCTTAATGAGATTTGGAGTTCTTGTTTTTCTTTCAATTTGCTTGGTTAGTCTTTCTTGTCTTTTCTTGAATATTTATTTCGTTGGTGGTCTCTAGATCCCATTGAGGCAAATAATGTGATTTGTATAATTCTTGTTAAAATAATATTGTGTCATGTAAGACTCATGAAACATTTTTATCTTGCTTATTTTTGTAGAATTTGTGTTGATTCAAGACTTGACTGTTTAAGGACATATGACAAGTCGCACATAGCCAAAGTAGCCGCTAGCATCATTTACTCACTCGCTCTTCATTTCCTTTCAAGGCATTAACATTTCATCACAGAATTTAGCAAATAAAAAAATGCATTGCCCAATTACAATCACTCAACTCTTAAAATACTCACAATAACATTAGAGAGGTTGTGAAACATCTCCAATATAGATATCGATATCGCTACCGTAGGGAGGTTATGAAACAGCTCCGATATTGATATCGATACCGCTACCGTTATTTAAACAATTAAATGTGCACGAGTTTTAATTGTTTAAATAACGGTAGCGGTACCATATCGATATCGATATCAGAGCTGTTTCGCAACCTCTCTATTAACTTTAAAATCCCTTCCCAAACTCACTCATTTAAATCCAGTTCCCATTCACAGACAACAAGCAAGAAAACTCACTCTTTTAAGTGAATGTTGTTTTAAGGTCTTTAAGCCTATCTCAACTAATTAGCACAATTTGCCGGCTATGCACAAGTCTCTCCAATTACCAAGAGACCCCTCAAACTGAAATTCACCAACAAAATTACAGCTTTGAGACCTAAAGAATATAAAGTGTCACATTTTTCTCCTCTCTTAATTTGCCCAACGCTAAATTTGCAACGACTTCTTCGAGCAACTTTCTTTCGAAAAATGCAAGTGTAATCTCAAAATTGGCTTGCTCAAGATTAAAATACCTTTATCTTCGAACAGCACATTGCTGCTTTTCAATTACATTTGTTTGTTTCCAAACTTTAATTAAATATAATACAAAACAAACCGCTATCGCCGAAGCAACAGCCACAGCCCGATATTAGGTTTAAGATGTATTCGGTAATGAGGAAAAGCGAAAGTCCCCAATTCGTGCTCCGGCGATCGGGTTTTCGCCGTAACTCTCTTGATTGCTTTACGATTCAATTATTATTAATAGTTAATGGGATGAAAGAAGGAAATCGATGAATCGTTCATTAAGTATCGATTTAGACATTTAGCGCTAGTTTTTATAACGTTGATGAAAGTGAAATTTTATCTGCGCTGAGAAAAATTTGCAATTATTCTTCAATTTTCAGATAACTTTATCGAAAGTCGATGCAATCTAACCGATTGATTTTTCAAGTATATTGCAACATCGCTACATCAATCTTAACAAATTTTAATTAGCAGCATCGATCGATGTTGACCGATGAATCAAAGCAGTGTTTTCAAATTGGTAAAGCTAATTATTGCTTAAAGCAAGAGACTAAATTAACCATGTTTTTCTTGCCCAAGATTCAATCGCTGAAAATTGTAAATTTTGCTAAAATATTGAGATTTTTCAAACTGAAATGTCTTAAATCGTTATCCATACAGAACTTTCTGATATTTTATAAAATAGAACAGCCAATCAGCTAGCAGTTCCTTACGATGTCACAAAATTACTCCTTATGCCTCAAAACAATCTGGTTACGCACCAATATTTTAAATCGCTAAATCGAACGTCAAGTATCAAATATTATGCCATTAAAAAGTAAAATTCGAGCCGAGTTTAACATTGGCTAAACTCTAGTTAACTTTAACTTTTGTTAGTGCAACCAGCCCTTTATCAATTATAGCAGTTTACTAGATTACTATAACTAGATTTTGAGATTTCTAGATAAAATTTAACATAAATTACTATGTCCAACTTAGCAAACAGTTACATGGGAATAAAGAAAGTGACTGCAAAACATCCTTAATTTTGCTTAAAAACCTGCCTTTACATCCCAAAAACTTTTACATAAAATTTATAAACATTGCATTAATCCTACAAAACATATTCATAGTGGCTTCAACATCCACAAAACTACCATTTTATGTATGTAACATCCCTACATTTACAACTACATCATAACATCATAACTGCCAACAATATACTACAAGTTATAGCAAATCCACCACCACACTAAGAAATCCAGCTGAAAACTCACTTGCAATTCCAAACACATAAAAGACAAATGGACAACATAACAATGCTTTAAAAATACCATATAAGCATCACCAAATAATTCACTGTTTACTTAACAATATGGAACAATGCCAAAAAGTGAACATCTTCCAAGCAGTAAAAAAAAAAGTAACATTCTTATAAATTTGTTCCCTTGTTGCATTACCTCTTTACATCCTCAATCTATCATTCAACCACTCAGAAAAAACTCCCTTGACATTTAAGCCTACAAAATTCCCAACCTAATGTCAGAAGAAACTGTTGCTTCCATTTATCTTAAGCTTCAAAAGATAGTGATAAAAATCAATAAGTAATTCCTTAAATCTGTGCTGCTTTTTAATCCTTCTGATGACAATCAACAAAATCAGGAGGCCTTAATAGTATATAAATAAAGATTTTGAGCAACGATTATTTTTTTTTTTTACAAATAAAGGCTTACGTTTTGAAAAATGACTATTGTTGCCTTGATTTAAAGAGAATGTTTTAGCAAAAATGGCAATGAGATGGCACTTTATTTTTTTACTTCCTCTTTTTTAATATGTTCCCCGTTGAAAAGCAAATAGGCTTTTTTGTGTTACAATCCTTTTCAGGTAGTCTGAACACATCCTTTTGGTTGTGTTGGAATGAGATTTTCTTGGGATTTTTCTAAGGCAGTTCAGTCTTCTATTCCAATATTAAGAGAAAATGCTTTTTCTTCGCCAGTAGTGTCTTTGACTTCAAAATGACATTTTTAAAGCATAACAACATAAAATTTTTTTTTTTTTTTTTTTTACCATAAAAAAGAAAAAAAATCCAATATTTGTGGCCTGTCACAAAACACTGCATTTATTTAAAATTGCATTAATCCATTAAAGTGTTAAGTTCGAATCGCTGTTTTTCAAATAAAATAAAATAAAATAAAATTTAAGTTGTAATGGTGAGTAAAGTCAGAAATTGTGGGAATTACTGTCAACTGGATGATTTATTAAGTACAGTGATGTTGTTATATCTCAGTCATGCTGAGTTCTATCCATAATGCATTATGTAATAGAGGAAGCCATGTTTGGCGAACGAAAAATCGAAAGATGAAATTGAATCATCATTGACAGATATATATATAAAGACAGATGAAGGTTTTGGAGATTTTACTTTAAAACAGTAAAAAGGTTTGGGTCTTTAACTTTTATTACTCTTTAAGCTAAGCATCTGCTGGAGCTTAAAGAAGAAAAGAAATACAACATAAATTGAAAGAAATAAGGCAGATAGAAAACCTACTTTCGAAAAAAACAACTTTATTCTACTTAAGAGTTAAGCTGGTTCCCAATGCAATGACTCATGGATATATTTAAAACATTCTCATTTTCTTTTGTTATTCTTGAAGCAAATGATATCCAACTTAGATAAATATGATTCTTTTGCAATAAGAAATATTGAGTGATATGATGAAAAAAAAAATCTTTCCTTACACGTTTGATTTTTAACCTTTCCATGCTGATGCTGAAGCAACAGTGACCTTCCAATCATTAATTTTTTTTTAAACTATTCAGTGAATTGTTTTGGAATAAAAATTTACTCCACAAAAATTGTAAGTGAAAAATTGTAAAAAAAAATTAAAAGTAAAAAAAATTAAATTTCACACATTGAATAAGATACACTGAATACATGTGTTGTTCGAAACATCCGTCTCCAGAAACAACATGGCTCAATGGCCATTGTAGCAAAAATACAGTTGCACCAGCCAGTTGCCTTTCGTGAAACCAGCGTTGAAATGTGGAAAATGTGAGAAAATCTATATACCCATGAGAATTGTTTCTCTCATTCTTTCTTAGAACTTTCGGTCCCACCGGTGTTGTATCGTAGATTGTACAAGTAACGATGAGACTTTCTATAAAGCTAAGAATTACTCAATTGGTTATTCAAAGTGTGTGATCTATATAAATAAATTCATATTTCTGGAGATACTCTAAGAAATTGATCTATTCAATCAGCATAGAAAGTATCTATATTATGTGACAAAATGGCACTTTCGGTAAAAGCGCTTCTTTCTCCCACAGGTGTGGCATCTTCTTTAAAGTATCTTTTCACTTACATTTTTAGAGTTTCAGTGTCAATTTCTTAGCACATCTTGGACAACTTTTTGAACAAACTCACCATAATAAAAAACCTCTGTTTAAGAACATTGAGTGACTGAATGACTCTCCAAATGCAACATTACTTTGACACTTACAAAAAATTTATTATAACCTGTGACACACCTACAGTTTACAACCATGATACTGTATATCTTTTAGATCCCAATGCTTTCTATTGTATGCCCAAGACATGAATTTAAAAATTGTGATCTACATTTGTAAGCATTACAGGCATCTTGTCGTTGCTTTTTGAGTGTTTTTTAAACTTTGATTTTAAGTAACTTGTAAACCATGAATAATATTAAAATCACTAGTTGCACTTTTCGAATAACATTCAAGCAAGTAAAACATAAGTATCTGCTAAATAACGACACTGGTGATGTAACCAATCACTACGTACATGTTCAAAATAATTCAAAGTTTTTAAATCCCGGATTTACAAAATGCAATAGTGGTGTATTTACATGCCAGTATTTTTTACTTGTCACACGATCTGCGCAACATGGGTGCCATAGCAAAGTAGTAGCAAGACGAGTGAGAAGTTGTATGATAATGCATGTAATTGCTTTCTCCATACTTATTTTGTTGGTAAAATGATAGAATTGTTGCAAATTTAAATCCCACTGTGTTTATATGGCATACAATTTCAAGGATTTAGATTCTCCTTTACAATAATTCACCTTTGTCGACTTTTCTGACTTCGAAGTCAAAAAATTCAATTTATTTTGCCCATGTAAATTTAGTGAAAAGCATTATTCTTTTTGTCCTTCGTTTCTTCAGTGCAAATAACTTCACACTATTTATCCCCACCAGCTAAAAAAAACTATAAATTGATACCATACAATTTGATTACTGCTAATCCAAAAACTTCCATCTTCTCTTCAAATCTTCGTTTCATCTACCAAAAGCTGCTATCGGGGTTTTAGACATCGATATCCGAAACTTCCAATAAATTACCTGAATTTGTCCTCCAGCCTGAACCACTTTGATTACACCAGAAAATCAAGTGTAATTGGACTGCAAGAAATCTCATCGTAAAATCCAGCCAACCTACAAAATTACGTTTAAAACGTATCGCTTCGGGTTCGCTAAGCTTGCACAACTTCACCATAATTCAATTGCATGATAAAATATCATAAAATCATATCCTGTTCACATTACAAAGTAGTAATTTTTATATGCAGCATATTTCATCAAGACTCCAGAGTTCATTTATTAATCCACTTTCATCGAAGCAAAGCAGCGAGAAATGCCGCGCATAAAAGTAGGCAAATGGAAAGTCATAATATGAATTTTACCTCAAGGGGCCGTTAAACTCACCGATAACCTCTACGGATTAGGTGAGAACAGTCCACTTTAAGGTCTTAAATCGTTGAAAGTAATTGTTCGTGAACCGCATGCGGTATCGGTCAGATTCTACTTCTAATCCCGAAGTCATCGGTCACCGTTATCACGAAGTGTGTCACATGTATCAAGTATAGGTTTTTTTCCAGAAGGAGGTTCAATTTTTAATTTTGTCATTTTAGTTGAAAGGTTGTGGATGGTTTGAAATGTCACTCGTGACACAAAGGCTCATGGCTTCTAAGCTCGTGATCAATGACTAATGAGGTTTGGTCTGTGTACAGTAAAGCAGATGTCACTTATATACTACATTGCTAGCTGGTATTGAATTATACAGCTCAAAATGTCTGTTGTTGTGGAGAGTCGATAATAGACCAAGGCAAATGGAAAATGTATAGGCTCCACGTCAATCTACTCATTAAGTATTTTTTGTAATCAGTGAAAAATACATACATATATATATATACAGTATATGTACTTTTATTGTACACGATAATTTATAAAAAAAAATGTAATTTTGTGTTAAATGATACCCCTTGATTAAGCTTCAAATTAGATTACAGCACATTTCAAAGCTAACTTTACGTTTAATTCTCTCGCAGAAAATTTTAAACTGTGTTTAAGAATTTTGATTTGCGTCATGATTTTGAGATTGTGCATAGCTTGTTGAATTGTGTAATATTTTAAGATTGTGCAAAGATAATAGAAGTGTGTAATATTTCGACTTTGTATATTGTATTATCCGATAATTTAAAATATTGAGATTGTGACGTTTGATAGAATAGACAGTTTGCGATTTTTCGTAACGATAAATTTCGTTACGAAATTTGCTTTTTTCACCAAATTTTTAGAATGTATCGTTTGGGGTATCTTCACCAAAAACCATAAAAAACATGTTTTTCGTTTACATTTTATGGTTAACGAAATAAATGCGCGCATGCGCAAAATGTGACGTCATATGAATCCCTCCCCTTTTTCTACAAGCGTGCAAGGCTCGGTGCAAGGCCACTTGAATTCATAATGGCGCCCGATCTAACTTTTGGTAACTAACTTTTGTTTTCGTAAGTTTTTTGCTTTTAAATAGCCATTCATAGTTTTAAAAAACGTCAAATTAACAATTCGCAACTTCATTTAATTGGAATTAATAATGTTTTATTTGGTTTTATTTCGTCAAAACAAACGTTGAATTTCGCACGGAAATCCGCGCTCGGTTTGCCCGTGTTTACACGCCTGCCGACTGCCGACCGCCGACCGGCCAAAACAATCCCGTACGGATTGCGCGATCGCGCCGCCGTGTTTCGATGTTTGTACGCGGCCAAAACAATCGTGAATTTCCATCGAAAAATCGCGATTGTTTTAGTAGTTTTTTAATTTGTTGATATGTAGTCTATCAAGTTTTTCATGCAACATACAAAATATAGTTTAAAGTAAGATTTGGTTTGAGAAGAATTTGGTTCCCATAAATCGCAACTAGCGCCTTACCATAACGAAATCCAAACACGAAAACTCAAAAAATATCGTTTTGGAAATTTCGTTTTGTGATTTGGTGCGAAAAATCGCAAACTGTCTAATAGACAGTTTGCGATTTTTCGTAACGATAAATTTTGTTACAAAATTTGCTCTTTTCACCAAATTTTTAGAATATATCATTTCGGGTATCTTCACCAAAAACGATAAAAAACATGTTTTTCGTTTACATTTTATAGTTAACGAAATAAATGCGCGCATGCGCAAAATGTGACATTATGTGACCACTCCCATTTTTCTTCATTCTTACAAGCGTGCAAGGCCACTTTAATTCATAATGGCGCCCGATCTAACATTTGGTTTGTTTTAGTAAATATTTTGTTTTTAAATAGCCATTTATAGTTTTAAAAAACGTCAAATTAACAATTCACAAAATATTAACTTCATTTGATTGGAATTAAGAATGTTTCATTTGGTTTTATTTCGTTAGAACGAACGTTGAATTTCGCATGGAAATCGGCGATCAATTTGCCCGTGTTTACACGCCTGCCGACAGGCCAAAACAATCGCGTACGGATTGCGCGATCGCGTGGCCGTGTTTTGACGTTTGTACGCGGCCAAAACAAACGTGAATTTCCGTCGAAAAATCGCAATTGTTTTAGTAGTTTTTTTAATTTGTTGTTATGTATCAAGTTTTCCATGCAACATACAAAATACAGTCGAGTCTGCGAGTAACGACATTTAAATCCCCGCGTTTGTTCCGATCGCGTTCGGAACTTTTGCGCTTGTGCCCCTCGCGCACACAAAAATACGCGCACGGGAATCTCGCGCTTCGATTTCCCGCTCCAATTCCGCCCCCCCCCCCGTACAAAATTACCAACTCATTCAAAATTAATTGCAAAAAACCAATTCTAAATCATTTTATATGTATACTTATGCACAAAATACATGTCTTTTATAAAACACCTTTAAAAATGCTGCACTTATTAGCCTTAGCTATCAACAGATGTGACAGTCAGGTCACCACTTCACTCCTTATTTACCCTCACTTCAAATATCCAACAGCATTTCTCTCACTGTACACCAATAATCATTTAGAAAAGAAGTACAAAAAGCTTTTCCACAAAAACACCACCACTAACCACCAACTGAACACCAGTTGTTATTATTAAACTCAGCAAACAGAACAAATTGATAATTTATCCTTGGAAACTTTAATCTACATCTTTAAAACATGATATATACTGTAGGCAACTGTTGTTTACATTCTCAGGCTGTGGTTAGCTATGCAAGAACTCAATTGGCTGGCTGACAGAATGTTTAATGTGCACAAGATATTGCTCCTGGTAGAACCACTGGTGCAGCTTGATATCAAGAAACCAGAGAATCAAGTAAGGTGTTAAATGGCTCATAAATGACACTTTAGTCCCACTTTTACTTTCTTTGTTCTGTAGTATTTCTCAAAACCATGCCTTAACCACTAAAAAGATGTGATCTCTAAGTTTGAGACCACATCTCAAATAAACCCAAGGCAAATATTTGCTCAAACTATTTTTAACAGCCAACTTGATAGAATTTAATAAAAAGGTGAGTCAGTTCCAACAGCTGCTTCAACAACCAGTAATGAATTTCATAGAAATATTCTCAAAGAAAAGAGCTGCACAAATTCAAACTTCGCTCTCAATCCTTAGAGAACCCTATTGAACTGCACACTTCCCATTAAAATCCCCATAACCTTTATGGAGAATCCAGTAAAGCCAATGCACTTCACTTGCATAATCAGGTTTTCAAATCATAAAACTTATGCAATTGTCCACTTCAAACTCAAGATAAATAGTATTTCTTCAGTTATAAGTTTACTTCAAATGCAGATCACCTTCGAATAAAAGCAGCGACTTACTTTTGAAGCTTTCGAAAAGAAAACCATATTGTACAATCTAACTACCGGTGTTCAAATGTAAAAAAAATGAAGATATTCTTATTTTTACTATTGGCTTAGTGAAAATGATGTTTTTTTTTAAAATCCACATTGGTTCACTTTTGGATCATTTTCCTTTGTCTCTTCAAGATCATCTTTTGTTTATGTAGGAAATGTGTAACCAACATTGAGATTTCTTGCTGCAAGAGACAGCTTTTGGAAAATTTTTGGATACTTTTAATGCTAAATGTTGTAAATTTGTCTTTAGAAAAAGGTTTAAAGAAATATGGTATTAGAAAACAAGTTCTAATCCAATCTAATCCTTTTAATAATGTAAAAAGCAGCTGTAATTACTAGATAACAGTGATTAATGATGGTTAAGTAAAGGTCAGATAAGCCCAAACTACCATTTTATGAGTATTTGCACATGCCAGGGTTGAATTATAGCGTCTTCTCAAATGGTGGCTTTTAAAGTGAATTATCCCTCTTTAAATCATCTCAAGTATTGAACCTGTTGCCATAACTACATCCCAGTGTGTTTAAATTATTAGTTACAACTTTATGGTATATTTTATGCCTAATCCTACATCAATTACTATGCAATGTGTAATACTTCTCTTGTTTTGGTCTTTAAAAACAATTGTTTGCTTTCGGTAACGAAAAGCGATAAACAGTGTTTCTGAAATTGGCAACTTGAGAGCCAATTTAGAAGGTGAATGAATATAAATTAAATGTGATGTTTACCTTTGTCCATTTTAAATTAGTAAATAATGCATTAAGTGTGGTTACAGGTACTACCTTTTATTTACTTATGTGTCGTGCACTTTCATCGAATTTGCTCTGTTTCGTGATGTTCCAATCAGCTGGAGGAATGATAAAACTCATAAATAGTGAATGTCATCAATAATTAAGCCACAACCCAAATAACGACAAGCAGTAATGTCTGCATTATTTTAATTTCAAATTAAAAAGAAAAATTATTATAGATATAAGCATGAAACAAGGTACGACAGAAAAATTGGTAAACTATATGTCCCGTCTTTTATTTCAATTGAGAAACCTTTGTTCTCGATAACTCCTACCAACAATAAATTACATTTTAAGGATCATAATTGTGATTATTTTTCCATCACAAAAATAAAACAGTAAACTTGTAGTGAAATTGTAGCAAAACAGTGGCAATAATGATATTTTTCTAATATTTTTTTTTTTTTTTTTTTTTTTCTTTCTTTCTTTCTTTCTTTCTTTTTTTAATTAGACGCGTTTAAAATTTTTGTATCATCACGTTCTGTATGAACTTTGATAATCTCTGAAAACCTTTTACAACTTTACCTACTAGTATATCAACATTTGAACAAATTGACTTTACAATAAAAGGCATTTCCTGTTTTCACTCACTCACTACACAGGAAATAACTTCATTTCACTGCACCAACATTTCATAAACTTTCAAAGATAATACCAGCTTTTTCCACATACCATAGAATGGGGTGAAGTGATACACTTTTCACTTTCAAACTATCATAACTGTAAAACTACTTAATGCAAAAATATGAAA
>JAQFZP010001438.1:0-19423 GCA_034695745.1 Geophilus truncorum | reverse complement strand
AGTGGAAACGTGATCTCCTGGTCCTCCTCTATACCTCCTATTTCTGTGTAACATGAATTCTGAAACACCCTGTATATGAGCTATTCAATTAGAGGAAGTGAATTCCAGCATCTTTTCATCTTAGTTTCCTATTCTCTCACAAGACACCGCTGAAACTCATGTCTCCTTGTTTACGTCCCATCTAGGTCATCTTACGATGGGCTCAACCAATGTGATGTCTGATGAAAACGGAGGATGTAGATGACTGAAAACTGCAGTAAAGCTAAGGCGTGGTCAAAGGCATTGTCAGTATTTTACAAATAGCCTCGATTGAACTCGTTTTCGCGTTAACTGATAGCACAAAATGAAGTACATTTTACTTGGAGTGTTGTTGCTGACCATCGTTGAACAAGGTAAACAGCTTTCTTGTTTTAATTTGCTTTCTACAACATTTTACTAAAATAGCAATATAACCAGTTAAATTATGATGACAATTAAAAATTGTATGAATCATAAAATGTGATGCCATTTGATTCTTGCAAAATGCAGTAGCCTAAGTTTATTTTGTTATTTTAATGCAATCAAGTCATCCAAATATCTTATGTATTTAAATTTCTTAAAAGGTCTGTCACTTAAGTGCTACGAGTGCAAAGTCAAAGGTGACACCTGCAAAGGCGAACTTAAGGATTGCCCAGCTGACAACCACTGTATTAAGCTTGTTGGAAAGATAGGAGATACACGTAAGTTACTTTTAAATATCTAATATTTCACCTACTTTAAATGTTAAAATTTGTTCTGATCGTGACAAAATTAGCAATGGTTGTAAAGGATTGTTACACTTCTCCAACTGGAGGCAACGTCAACAAGTGCAATGAAGGAGAATTGGAAGGAATCTTAGGAAAAATGTGCGTGTGCAACACTGATGAATGCAACAACGCTGATGGTCTTTTGACAAGCAAAATTCTTATGTTTTCTCTAATATTTCTTGCTTTTTTCGTGCAACAGTTCATTTGAGATCGAGTAACTGTTTTGTTCTAATTACTCACATCGTCAAACGTAGTGTAAGTGTAATATTTAAAATCATGAAAAATTAGTGTAGAAAAAATTTCGTACCATACCGTATAAATATGTTAAAACTTTGACTCTACATATGAATAATTTGTAGTTTTGTAACTGAGCCAATCAAAAAAATTGATTACATTGCTCTGTCCAATTGAAAATTACGAATTACCAAAATAAGCAGCAAATTTCTGCTATTGTAATCGACGTATAAATGTGTGTTTTTAAAGTTTTAATGCTAGTATGGATGTAAAATAAATATGTCAAGTGTTTTTTATTCAATCAAACTCATTTCTCTGTCCAGACAGAGGATATTAGATGAGTCATCAGTAAGTTCTGTATTAATTCAATTGAATGATAATAAAGTGAAATCTAAGTGAAAGTCATTCCAAAAGCTGTTTGCTCATAACTCTTCTTTCAGACAAACACAAAAACAAATTACACTAATAAGTAAATATAAAAGTGGTTTTGTTAATTACGCGATCATATAAACACTGCATAATTTAAAGTTTACTCGCGTAACGATGACGTCACCATAAACGTCAATGCAAAGTTGGATGTTATCTTAATAAAACCATACATAAACATAAGTTTCAAAATTGGTATTTAGCCATGACATTGAAATTGACATTGCCTAAAATCCCGAATCAAATATAATAATAAAATTATTTCAAATTGAGTAATTTTTTAATATAAATTGTCATACATTAATTAATTAATTGAGTAACTATTAGTTCTCTCCTGCTAGGTGGCGAGAACTGAGCATCTGTGATTGTTGGATTGAACCAAATTGTCAGGTGAGGGTAGGAAACGAGTAGACCTTGCACCTCTTGCCCTCAGAACATTTTAGTGCTTACAACACAGAATAACACACACAGAAGCGACACTCGAACTCGGGCAAAATCGCTCACTAGTAGGTCACTATCTTTTTCAATGCGCCGACTTAAGCGGATGAGCCTTACAAAGCTACTATAAATTTTGTTGTGCTTTCTCATTATTTAGTACTACAATACCGTGATTTAAATAATAAGTTAATTTTAATTTAGGTCTTTTGTTATGCACCATTTCATACTGTAGTTTCTACCCCATCCGCCTGAGGTCGCCATCGTCACTTTGTGAGTCGATTTAGCACTGTGAGTGTTACAAGTTACAAGTGTGTACTAGTTATTCTGTGGTTACAGCACAATATTGCATTATTAGTACCACTTAATATCCTTGATCACATTCCATCATTTTTCTAATCGGTTCCATTTTTATCTGAATCCAGTTAGCGAAATGAAGCACATTTTATCAGGTTTATTGCTCTTGGTCATCGTTAAAAGTGGTAAATAACATTTCGAATAAGTTTATTAGTTCACAACTACAGTACCGTATCTATAAGGCAATGTTAAACTGAACAAAAATTAATTTTACTTTTAAAAGTTTAAAAGTGAGTAAAATAAAATTTAAAAGCTCTTTAAACGTTGCAACCTTGACATCTACACAATCACCACCCACGTATACGTTATTGTACCTTGACTCTTACTTCCTGATATAAGCTTTTTCTGTTTTCCCCGGTGTGACACATTTAAATGAATCCTAAAATTTAATTTTATACAAAGGAATTTCACTTAAGTGCTACCAATGCTTGGAAAACGGTAGTTCTTGCACTGGCAAACTTGTGGATTGCCCAGCCACTAGTCCAAATCTTCATTGTTTGAAGATTACAGGAGTACAAGATAACAGAAGTAAATTGTTGTTTTAATTCATACATCTTTCATTTAAATTAGTGTAATAATTTCAGAAATTACTTTGAAAAAGTGTTTTGGCGCACCTGGAGTTGCTAAACTCGACAAATGCAAAAGTGACGGCGTGGAAGCCGGGATTAGAGGAACCTTGTGCTTCTGCAGCACAGATGGTTGCAACGATGCACATGTCATAACCAAGAGTACTATTCTCACAATTTCACTCATGTTAGTAGCTGTTTTTGTGCAATACGTGACGTGAGTGTTTTGCTTCACTTTTAGATTTACTATTCATATACAAGTGAATTAATGTGTAGTGTAAGGTGTAATTAATTTAACGTTATGCAGTATATTATCACCTATGCGACTTTTTGAAATATTATTAGTTTATCATTTTGCAATCGAGGTCTGGAAAATATATTCAAATGCGAGCAGCCTCACTCCTTTGCACAGGTGCACAGAGACAAAACGTTTACTGCACATGAAGTATAACTATAATATTATTATTATCTAATTTCACTGATCTTTAACATATTAATGTAGATGAAAAAGTTAATAAAGGCTGATTCTTTTGATTTGAACCTCAACAGCACTTGAGAATTTTATTTGGAACGGCCAAATGTGATAAAGTTTTCTTCAACATTCACAATCTCTTATTTTTAAAACTAAATAGATGTGCTTCTGAACTTTAACTCCACAGATTGCGTCGAAAATGCGCCTAAACAATCATCCTACATACTTGCATTACTCCCTTAAATAATATCTTTCATGCTCACTGGACACTGTAGTGAGATACGAAATATCAACAGACGAATTTTGTATTGAGGTAGTGTTTTCGCTTAGATTGTCCTGCATTTTGCCACAGTGTGCTATGCTTTGATCCAGGACAAATTAAGCGAAAACACGACCTCAATACAATAAAATATATTATTAAAAGGAAAAAAATATCAATATCAGATAGTAATATCTGCACGGCGAACTTGAAAATTTCATAAGCTTTATTACTTACAAGTGAGAAAAGAAATAGATGAGTTAAAAATACTTGTCACCGAAGACTAGAGTTTTCCAAGTTTAAAAAAAAAATTAATCTTGACTTTTTCATTACTTTTCTCATCTTATCTGACAAATAAAACAGTTTTTTCATGGGTTTATTGGCCTTGATCACAGCTCAAAATAATAAATATTTATTAATTTATTAAATGACAATCACAACCGTCAGGCAATTTATGAGTAAGTAGTGTGCGGATCAGCTACTAGAGGGAACCACCTCGCGGCTCAGAAAGGCGCGTTTTTATTCCCATACTAAAACTAGTTTATTCTAACTAATATTTTTTTTTCCAACTTCACTTTCAGTCTGACGTGCAAATGTTTAGGGTAGTCGTAGTCCATTCACCGTTTTGCATCATACAAATTACAAGAATAAAAGTACAAATGTTGGAAGTTGGTGGCGCTACTGCTGACAATTTCTACCTTAAAAAAATAACTCCCAACTCAAAATATAATCAAACTAAGTAAATCAGACGGAAAATAGTGATCTTTTTATTACCCCAATCTTCTTCCTATATTTCCAAAAACTGGAGTTTACTTCTTTCAGCACCAATGACGTTCTGTTCTTGGCATAAACTGTAGGAAGAGAACAAACCGAAACACAGTCCCCTTATTTTCGCGTTTCACGTAGAAGCTGGTGGCGCTAGTGTTTAAATTTGGAAGGAGATATTAAGAAGTAAAATCCAAACCATAAGACATTTTTCTTAAGTTTCTACTGTATAAAGCAAAATATTGGTTTTGCTTAAATTTAAGTAAATGATCAAAAAAGCTCAAAAGCTGACCTCGTGGACGAAAAATTTATTTCCCAAGCAACAGCTCAAAACTGACTAAAAAGAAGACGTACGTACAATATTCAAAATTGAACTTAATGTTAAACTCGTAAATCTGGATTCGATCTTTTTATGTTGGAAGTAAGAAGTTGGTGTCATCCCAAACAGTAAAGCAAGAATGAGTTTTTTTGTTTTTTTTTTTACTTTTAACCATTGAACAAAAAGTAGCGTCCAAAAGTTCTGGAACATTACGTCATACTGCGAATGTTTTCCCTGAAAACATTAGCTAGTATGATAGTATAAGGTTATAAGGGTTTTATAAGGGTTGAATCTGCAAACTCCAATCTATGCAAAAATGCAGATACCGCAGCTATGAGCAAGTAGTGCATAGTTGTCATACGGTACTATAACTTGTAGTACGGTACCTCGTTAATTAACGTCTAAAATCGGACAAAGTTTTCGTGACATGCAAATGAACAGCTACACATAATTAAAAATGAAGTCTAAATATGTTTACAATAAGAATTGTTTCTTCATATAAATATAATAAAAGTCTGCAATCATATCACATTCTCTTATTTATTCGACAATTATATGTCATTTTATATCAATTAATCTTATTTCCTTCATTGTATTAAATGATGGAATAAACCAAACTTCCAAAGAGGTTGAGAAGTAAATAGTAAAAACAAAGAATTGTGACACAGTGACAATTGTTTATTGTTTATGCAAGAAGTTGTAAATCTATTACTTATTATTTAGACTATTTACTTCTGTTTCCTTTCCTCATCTCATTTCTGAATTCTGGTATCATATCACATCATGAAGCAACTTTTGATAGGATTATTCTTGCTCTCCATTAATTATGGTAAATACGGTACGTGTATTTTTAATCAGAAACTAAGTAAAGTAATTGACACATAATGATTTATTTACAAGGATATTCGCTTAAGTGTTACCAATATACGACCAATGGCAATGACTATCCTGTAAATTTTATAGACTGCACGAATACAAACTCCACTAAAACATTTTGCACGAAGTTTGTTGGCGATAAACATGGAGAAAGTAAGTTATTACAGGTGTAACGAACGTTCAAATTAATTATTACCTCGTTTTAGAAATGATTGTGAAAGGATGCTGGACTACAGCTCTAACCACTAAAGTCAGCCAATGCACAGATTATGGCTACGAAGACGACATCAAAGGAATCAGATGTTTTTGTGTCACGGACATGTGCAATAATTCAGAAATTGCGATTACAAACAAAATACTCATTTCCTCACTAACAGTTTTGGCTATTTTGATAGACAAAATGCACGGAAGGATCGTGTGAATTTGTAACAAATTGTTAATTAAATTTAAGTTATGATAAATGACACCAGGGTAAAACGAAACCAATTTCAAAATGTAAATTATCGTATTACAAACATTAGCACAAATATTATATTAAATTAAAATAACTAAAAATAATAAATCATAATTTCCAAGTCGTCAATTATTGTTTTACCTTCTAAAAGAAGAATACCGTACATTACCACAAGTTTATATTGTTGCCGAATTTTATAGAGAATAGTATAGTATAGTACTGAATGGCATTAGTACGTGAGCTTCGTTCATTATTCTCTTACTAAATGGCTGCATAAAATGTTGTCCACGAGCATTTGTTTTTCTTACGACTTACTAACTTAGTATCAGGAAAAATGTTATAAAGATGTCAAGGTCATGCAGAAGACCACGCTGTAAATGACGCATCGAATCAGGGTTGCCAGATTTTTCCAAAGAAAAGTAGCGAAAGACATTCAGTTGCTACCAGTGCGTTGGTAGTGGAAAAGACTGTGTAGAAAATCCACAAAAGTCCAAGATTGTATTGTACGTACTTTCTTAAAGATAAATGACAAAAAATAATAAACGTAAGATGTTACCATTTCCACTATTATTGTTCATTTTAAGACTCATTTTTATTTGGTTAGCTATAATTTTTAAAATGTGCGCTCCGTTCTTTACTGGATATTCTGTAGCATTCAAGCAGGACACACTAGATGGCATCACGGGTAAATTCCAACGTTATTGCCAAGTGGCTCATCGTTTTTGTCTTGTTATCAGCTATTTTCACGCAGAAATTAATGTAAAAACGTGTGATAGAATTTTTATGATTACATAAAGTATGGCTTTATGATTATTTATGCTTACATTTTATTTTATCAATTAAACTATTGTAATAACTTATTGTTTAATTTTTATTTAGCGCACTGTACCAATTCATGTCTGAGATGGTTTACATAATAATAACCTTGACCACATCTCTACCATTATTTTGTTTCCTCATGTAAAGATTTATGATAATCCTCCAGGTAAAGAGTAATATTTACACTCTAACAAAACAATTTTTTTTTTTCATAACATTACTACATTTTACTGCTGCTGGATTTTGTAAAAGAGTATTGCACATTAATATAATGAAGCCATTAAATAAGTTCAACCTTCATTGTAATGAAATAGTTTTATATAACAATCTCCGTAAACATTTAATTCTCATTGGGAGCATTATAATAATGAATTCAGTAACACCCAAATGTCAAGGTCCAAAAGTGAAAGCCAACTGGTTCAAGTATCACATGGGTTGAAAATTTAAATGACAACGCCCATAGATGCTTTTTTATATCCTAATTTTAAATATCGACACACTGAGGATCAAAAACATAGAACACGTGCTTCACTCGATTTAATAAAAGCACCAAGATTGACAACTCATTGCATCACTCGTGAAATTTCTTTTAAACATCACGAAATGAAGTCAGTTTTAATAGGATTATTGTTCCTGGAGATCGTTAAAAGTGGTAAAGTTTTTATCGTTTTTCTTTCCCTTTACTCGTAGTTTAAACTCAAAATTATACATTTTTTAATTTTAAAAGGATTAGCAATTAAATGTTACGTCTGCTCATCTGACGGTGGAAAAAACTGTGCCGGAAAAGAAGTAGAGTGCAGTACACAGGGATTTCTTACAATAGATATGTGCGTAAAACAAGAAACCACCGTTTACGGTAAAAGTAAGCTATTTCCATTATTATTATTATTATTATTATTATTCTTGTTAAAAATCTGTTCTCATTCGATTCTGATAGCTAACATTGCAAAAGGGTGTGGCCTACGCGCATTTGAAAGTCTCAACGGATGCAATAAAGACCCTAATGGTGACTTATTGTGCGTGTGCAAGACTAATTTATGCAACAATGCAAACACTTCAGCCATTAGCAAATGGTTAATAGTTTGCGTCATATCAGCGGCTATTTACTTGCAGAAATTCATGTAAAAAGTTGTATTTGTTGGCACTTAAATGTTTATTTTAAATATACCTTTACAACTTTATTTTATCAAATAAACAAATGTATTATTGTTTTAATTATTATTCAGCGACTCAGTGCATTGAAATGAAAAGCGAGCGTAAAAATATGCATTCCACTTTACATAAGAATAACCATTCCACTTTACATAAGAATAACCTTGACATTATTTACATTATTTTGTTTCCTTATATAAAGCTTCATGATAATCTTCCCAAAGCTATATGAGATCAAAGTAAGATTAAATTTCAAAATTAATTTTTGAATGCAGCCATTAAATACCATGGCGATATACAGGGTGGCCCAGATTAATATATACAATCATTGAAAGCGCCGTGTGCGCGTCACGTGCGACTGACGCAATTCAAATTACGCGCGTTATGTGAGCAAGGGGATTCGAAAAAGGCGCAAATCATGAGGATCGTCCTTTTCGAATCCTTCATATCAAGATGTCGGCGCAGCGATTGAGTCTGGAAGAGAAGGTAGATTGTGTGAGGTTGTACGGTACTCAGCGACCAACAATTACTCAGAAGTGAAAAGCCGTATAGCAGCTAAGTTTGGGAGACCCGGACCTTCGTTGATAACGATCAAGAACGTAAACAAGAAGTTTGATGAAACTGGCAGCGTTGAAGAGCGTAAACGCAGTAGACCCAAGACTGTTGTTACTGACGCCAACAAAGTGCGCCTGCAAAATGAGTTGGCCAGTTCTCAAGAAAAGGACAAGTCGCAAAGGCGGCTGGCTATCTGCTCGGTTAGACATTTCTCGTACGAGTATTCAAAGAATCCTGAAGGATCTGAAACTGAGGCCATATCATCCTCGCTTAACAACCATTTCAATTTATCAACGACCGAACATAAACAAACTACCGTAGATGCCATTTTGAATTACTTTGACTTGCAAAAAAAACCACTTAATTAAAAGTTATCTTTACTTAATTTAATGTTTAGGTACAAAAACAGTAGGCGCATTCGTTTTCTACTGTATCATCTAAATTGCGCGCTTATTGGCTGAGAGGCGACTTTTTTCGTCTAAATTAGCCTTTAAATGAATGAGCCTATACTGTTTGTCAAACCAAGTTAAACATTTACAGTTTAGTCCGCTTATAAGAGCAAGCTTTAGACATCTGAATGTAGCTCTTATAAGTTATAACTGAACTGCTCTTTTATAAGGATTTTTATTAAATGCTAGAAATAACTGAAAAAAGCTACCAATGATTATTAAGTGTGATTATGATGTGGGTATTAGATAATATGATAAACCGTGAGATGACTCAAAATCATTAATTGCCAAACTTTATTTAGCGTTTTTTGGACACATTCAATATCTCACAAGTCAGTTTTTGACATTTTTGTAAACTTAGTTTTTTTTGTTTTTTTTACATTTGTGTATTAAAATCGATTTTTAAAAACCTAAAAACCGACAAAAACCAAGATATTGAACGCACCTATTGAATGCGCCCACTGTTTCATTAACAGGCATTTTTAGCCCTCGTTTGATAAAAACCAAATCACGAGTAGGTCACCAATTTCTTCATTAGAACTAATATCTGTACTAAAAGTAATAAAATATTGTAAAATGTAGTTCTTATAAGTGGTCTGCTCTTCTATCCGACCCTCTTCTAAACCGACTACTTTTAGCATTAAAAATATAAGAAAAATAATCAGGGATTTAGAAAATGGCTCTTATAAATAAAATCGACTTCAAATACTCTACATCTTATTAAATTACTAACTTATTGTGAAGTAAAACAAGAGGAAAAGAGCAAAAACACAGCAGACGATGCTTTATTCAATATGGCGCATTAGAATCACTTATCAGTAACAATCTGATATTCACTTAAACCTAACAATCCAATGACAACAATATACTCAACACTTATCACGTACATTCCTATGTATAATTAATTTCACGTAGCGTGCACATTAAAGCTCTACCTAGTACATCGTTTTCAATCATTAGTTTCACATTGGAATATATCATTTTTTACACAATTTTTCTTTTTACGAGGCCAAGTAAAAAGTTACAAACCAGAAGAAAAATTCAACAACTTTCTTAACCGCAAGTGTGAAGAAAAACCCGTACTTACTGCAAAAATAAAATAAATAAAGTTTAAATTTGTTTCATTATATTTTTAAAAGTACTGTATCGTATCTCGTGTAATAAAATTTCAGTTTAATTATCTAAATTTAAGTGAGAAACTCTAGAAATTCAACCACATGGTAAAATTATACATTTTAATTCCTGAATCGTTTAATGAAACCCCGAAACAGTTGTGACCCGAAATCGAAAATCTTTTATTTCTCCACTTCGAAATTAAATACCATCATTTTTGCTTTGTTTACTGCATTTGCACAAAACGAAATTAACTCTTCTAGAGATTCAGTTCGACTTAACGAGACAAACCATTTAAGATAATTTAATTTCGATCACTTGAAATTGAGAAAACCCAAATGTGTTATTCACCAGCGGCGATTTATTAACCAGGCGTGATCATCGGCCCTCTTCATCCGAGGAAATCAGTTAAAAGCTAAGTAATTAATTTATCCCATTTGATTAGAATATTAATTTCCCTAAAATTCAATTTAAATACTTAATTCAGTGTCAATAAATCTCAAAAAAAAAATATCAATCATTTGTTTATTTCTTCGTGATACGATGTATCAATTTTTCTATACCACAGTAACCAGTTAACAAAAAAAAAAAAAAAAAAAAAACCAACCGTCATCCCGCGACAGTTTTACTGTCATCGTGAACTTTCCTGCAATACATCTGACAGTGAGCCTCAATCGAATGAGAAACGCCCAGTCACAAGTTTGCGTGCATTACCCTGCAATTCGAAAGTGTATTCTTCCAGCACTGAAAAGTAGTTCTGAGAAGCATAGCAAAAAACATTTTCTTGCTCAGCTTAACAGCTTGTGCCCCTTTGACTTTGTAATTCCATGTTGTTTATGATGTGTTGGTGTAAAAACGCGAATCTAAACAGTTTACAGTGCCAGAAGTAAATAAACCCTTTTTAGGGTTTATTTACTTCTGACAGTGCACATCAGAGTAGGCAGACAACCTGTAGGGCTCCGATTCTACTCACTCAGGTCTCAGTGATGGCCGTCACTCCCACAAGGAGGAACGACCGACTGATTCCAAGGTAATAATTTTTATAATGTGGTTTTAGCCTGAAACTTCATTTTCTGTTGACCGTAGTGCCAATAAATGCATCCCAGCATAATGGTAGATGTAATTCACCTCCAGCTACTGATGAGACGTGGAGTTTGTGTCAACTTAAGCACGCGTCGACAAGTTGCTGTTTATTTATAGTTGTTTTCAATCGTGATTTATGATTTTATTTGAGACTAAACAATCACAGTTGAAAACAAAGCTATTGTAAGCAAGAAATTATTTATTACTAGCGAATGTTTCACTTATTTCTCACACACAAATTCAAATTAAATTGGCAGCCAATCAGGGTAATGTTTACATTGCACATAATTTATCAATATGCCGCCAATCAACCCTTGAGTTTAATCATTATTTACAAATGTTAGCACATCGAAAGAAATTTTAAATTATTATATATTGAGAAAAATTCAGGGGAAAAAAATTACTTGAAATTGTAAAAAGTAGAAGAATTGAAAATACAACACAATTTTTTTTTTAAATAACTGAATCATTAATTCATAACCTCCTCAAATTACGTTGATTGTTCCTTGCTCTCGTGACTCATATTCACACCGCAGTCAAAAAGCCAGTTTGTACATAAAATGAGGTACTTGACCTGCTTTAGAGTTGTAAACTTATGTTATAAAATAATAAGTTTAGGCATTTTATCAATTTTTCCTAACAATTCGCATTAAAACTGTAAAACATTCAGAATTCTGAATTTCGCGCCTATTCAAGTCACTTCTTCGAGCCGTTCCAAATTATACGAAAGCAACTCGCACACGAGCTTCTCATGTAACTTTGTGAGCGGATTACAAAAATAGACACTGTGTAAATAAATCAATATGGTGCTATAAATCAGGTATTTATTTTGTATTATGTTAATAGTAATATGGTGTGGATATTGTTTTGTTATGACTTAAAAAGACTAAGTTGCAATAGGAAATAAACTCTGCTAACGACCTTGGTGCTCCACTTAAAGAGTTATTTTTATTTTCAACTTCTTTTTCTGGGAACAGTAATTTCTGAGAATAAAATTAGCACGTTGTGTTGACTGTAGATATCACGAGAAGTTAAACATTACTTTAATCAATTTTTAGCATTTTATTACATTCGGAATTATTTTTTTTTTTTTGATAACTAGAATTGCAGCCACAGAAAACGCCAGATAATAATCCAAGGCCTTTCAATACAATTGCATCATCTGAAAATGAAACTGCTTTTCCTTGGATTAATCTGCTTGACCGTTGTTAAAAGGGGTAAGTACAATATTTTAACTCGAATTTCAATATACTCCCATACTGATAATTTCTTTCATTAAAAGGATTTTCAATCTCTTGTTACCACTGTATGTCCACAACTAAAGACAACTGTAACGGTCTGACTGAAGAATGCAACTCCACGAAGTACGAAAATGCTGTTTGCGGTAAAGTGAGCGACATAAAAAACGTAGAACGTAAGATTCCAAGTAAAACCCATAAATCTTTCCATAGCTGATTTGCTTTTATTACCGTTTCAGATGGAGTTATAAAAATGTGCGTCAGCAATCCCGAAAATACCTTTAGCGACGGTAAATGTCAAGATTACACATACGAGAGGACCAGAGGAACCCTTTGTACGTGCAACAAAGATTTGTGCAACACTTCGGATGCAATGACATCAAGCAAAATAGTGACCTTTCTTCTGTCATTTGCAGCATTACTGTACATCAACTGTGATATGTATTTAACTTAGGAAAACTTAAATTATAGTTTGTAACGTCTAAGTGCGCGCTCCGATTGCAACAATGACTGAAACCAAGGGCAGTGACTTCAGTATATTTTTCTACATTTTAAGTTTCTAACAAAAACATTCCTAATTGCAGTGATCACATAAACCGTATACAAGTCGAACTTCGATATAAGGAACTCGCATATAGCGAATTGCTCGGTATAACGAACACACCAGACAATTTTGGTTGGTTTCGCATAGATTCAATGTTGAACAATTCGGATACAGCGAATTATCGCTTATAAAGAACACATTTTCGAATCTTAAATCTTAATAAACCAGAAATGTGAGTCTGATTTAAAAAAAATCAAAATTAAAAACAAACTCTCGATTTAACGAACACATTCCAGTTCGCTATATCGAGGTTCCTGCATTTAAATTTTTTGCCGTATTTCCCATTGATTCGATTTAACGAATTAGTTTGTTATAGCGGGTATAGCTAACTCTCGATTTAACGAACACATTTTGACAGTCCCTTCGAGTTCGTTATATCGAGGTTCGACCTGTATTTATAAGTGAGACAAAAAATAATTTTTTTAAATTAATAAATTCGGACAAAATCTGCATTTTTCCCTATTAAACTACTTTATATCTGGATCTCTTCTGTTGAATAAACAAACAAACAAATAAATAAATAAAGAGAAAATGTCTGTTGACTTTGATTCTGTGCAAAAAAAATCTACCCCATGTTAATTTTGAACTCCCATTTCCTCCAAGGTCAAAACAAAGTTCCTTGTTCCCATAACTAGATGTCGTTACTAGCTTGTTTTATTCATGATCACCGACGACTTGTTTACGCCGGCGTCCGGCGGGCTTTTAGGATTGCATGATGTAACAAACAAGAGGTGTGGCTGAATAAAATAATTTCATTTCAACTACGTCATACTTTAATAGTGGTGATCATCATCATAGAAATGAAGCTGCTGTCGTTAGGATTGTTTTTATTGATCGTGGTCAAAAGTGGTAATAACCTCTCTCTAAACACGTACGATTAAAGATTAAGCTTCGTTCCATGTAAAGGATCAGCCCTTAAGTGTTACGAGTGTTCCTCCAACGAAAAGAGCAATTGCAAGGAGAATGCCATTGACTGCCCGGACGGTTCAGACGTGTGCCTCAAGAGTGTGACAGTGAAAAATGGAAATAGTAAGTATTCCGGAAGTAGTATAATAACCGGTACCGTATTAGAGTATTATAATATTTATACTTATTGGAAATTTTAGAAAACGTTCTAAAGCTTTGTCTTCGTGACTTTGGAATGGCGACCGTCGGTAAATGCAGCTTTCAAAAGGAAAACGGAATAGAAGAAACCACGTGTTATTGTAATACCGATTTGTGCAATAACTCTCAAGTTGCAACAGTGAGCAAAATCATCTTCTACTTCTGCATCGCATTCCTGACTGTTTTCACACTGAACGTCACGTGAGAGTGAAAATTTCAATACACATGTGCAAAGCATTTTTTTTTTTTAGAACCACATGACATATCAAATTAAAGTGTCAATTGCTATTTAATTGATTATTGTGTGACCTACTCTCAAATTTGGTTATTTTTTTTAAACTATAGTTGATCTACGAGTGAGCTAAGATAGTTGCTGACTCACGTAATAAAACTTTTCAATTTTTTTAATAGTGTGTTATGTATACGATATTAAGTTGAATTACAGCAGTAATTTGAGCAATTGCAAAGTTAATGATGTCATTAATTTTAAAGAATATATTGAATTTATAGAATAACATTCTAAATGAACAATTATTTTTTTCAAATTATTATCTGGGGAATTTTACTATAGCAACTGCTGTTCTCCATTGCTCCAAATGCGATTGTAGTTGCATTGCTAGAATCAATAATTTATAAAAATCTGTCCCGATTTTCTATGTTAAGTGCAATGAAACCCACACGTGAAAATGCTTTAGTTCAACTTTACACAGAAAAAAATATTTAAATTGTTCAGCAACACGCCAAAACACGCCACTTAAAACTGATATGAGCTTTTAGTTTTAACATATTTCTTAAAGTAAAATAAAAAACTCATTCTACAATATTTCAATTTTTGAATGCAGCTACAACTGCACTTTAAAGATTTTAAGATATTTTGTGTGCAAGTATGCATTAACCATGAAAAAATGGTATCCAGAAAATTTTCATGTTTTATATTAATATTTCACATAATTTAAGTTAAATCTCTCTTTTTACTATGATATTTTAACAGCAGCCTTAATTATAAATCAATAACTAATTCATCATTTTTAACTGATGACATTTCTCAGGCAGACCAAATCAAATGAATGATGTAAGATAGCTATCATCCAGTTTACTGTCGAGTTGACTTGATTGGATTACATCAGTTGCCACAATGGAGAGAATTAATAAAATAATGCTGCCCTCTCGTGTATTATTGGATTATTGGTTATGGTTAGTCGCTCAATATATTTCAATACAGTTATAAAGTCGCAATTAAGCTCATTAAATAGCGACCATACCATAATTTCCGAAATAAGGCGTTTTACATTACAAACTGCTAGAAATACGGTACGGTAACTTAAAAAATGAGATATTGAACAGATCTGCACTGCCCAATAAATTCGAATTTCAAATACCGTAAGATACTGAAAATACAAAAATTTGTTTGCTCCTCAGTTATTATGCGACACCACTTATAAACTTTCCGTTATTATTTTATTTAATCATCATCTCGCTAGTAACCAAGGACTCCCTAGTAAGTGCTTGAATTCACATGGTAGCCTACACAAAAATAGCCTTGACCTACGACGGAAACGTGTCAAATTCTAATTTACCTTTAACAACGTTGGATTGATTTAATTTCGTCTCAGTTGTCACCGAATCAAGACAGCCAACATGAAGCTAGTGTTACTTGGACTGTTTCTTTTGGCCATCCTTAAAAGTGGTAATGAATTCTTTAAATCAATGCATTTACTAATTTTTCAGTTTCACAGATTCGAGGGGTGAAATAAAAAATGCACACGCATTCAGTTTTTTTGTTTTTTTTTTAATTTGAGTGTTATTTGTCCGAATTAAGATCCTTTAGACGTCACAAAAACAGCATTGGTATAAGCTTAACTGACTAACTGACGAACTGCTCTAAAAGTATCAGTACTGAAAATTATTCCATTCGGTAGAAATTTCACTCAAAATTTTTATATAAGTTTAATCACGAAAGGAAACTAAACAACTTGTGTATTTCATCCAAGGCATGTCACTCACGTGTTATTCGTGTCACACAACCACTGAAGATGACTGCAATGATAATCCCTCCACATGTCAAATACCAAGAGACAATAAGGGCGTTTGCGTTACCGCCATCACTGAAAAGGAAGGCGAAAGTAAGTTGTATGACTTATACCAAACTTATTCCATTTCATACTTCTTCTTTTCCCTGCAAATTTTTTACTGTATCGCGAATGAAACTGTAATAGTCCATTAGTTTTTCAACAAGTGGCTTTTGCATGTTACCGAATCTGAAACATCTAAAACCAGCATTAACTCTTGTAATCAATATTTCAGAGGAGATTGCAAAGTTTTGTTTTCTCGACGTGGGGCAAGTTGACTACGAAAACTGTAAAGTTCGTCAATACTCGAGTAAAAAAGAAACCAAGTGCTATTGCGACACAGATCTGTGCAACGAAGGGATTAATGTACACTAATGAGCAAAATTATACAAATGTATTTTCCTGTAACCCTACAGAGCGCTCGACGCTCTAGAATACGATGAATGTAATGCATTTTATAGTATTAAATATAACCTGACTACAACAATTGCTCTCGTTATTATTCAATTCTTTTATTACCACGAATCGGAAAGAATAGAAGAGCACTTCCAAAACGAAATGCAACAAAAGTTTTAAAAATAATGTAGAGCAAAAATTCTTTTAAATAAGTCCAATTCAATTAATTTAATTTAGTAATTACTTAACATTTTTTTTTAATCGTGTCCTACTATTTCTGAATATGAAAAGAAGGAAAAATCAGAGTTCACAGTCTAAGGAAGCTAACAAGTAAGTTTTTGTATTAGTTCTTATAAAATTATTCAATTTTACGTACATTGGATGTATAGATTGAGATAAAACGGTGAATTTTAAACTTCACCATCCCTACTACGCATGAAAAAACTCTTGAATAACACAGGACACCACAAACACACCAATAACCTTGACCGACATTTGCTTCCTCCTCAATTACTCACGATAACGCGGCACAATATTAACATCGACATTTAGGAAGCGCTCTTTAACGGAGTGGGATTGAACTAAATGTTCGTCTGTTTTCAATGAATTCACACATTCGGCCAAAATGAAGTTACTTTTGTACGGATTGTTGTTGTTATATATCCTTAGAAGTGGTAAATATAGCTTCAACTTAACTCTCTCGTTAAGTTGCTAGGCTTAAAACTTAAAACTTGTTCAACTGCGTTTGTTTCATTTCCCACAAAGGATTTTCACTTGTGTGTTACGTGTGTAGTACCAGTACACAGGATAACTGCATAGACGATCCTACGGAGTGTCTCGAACCAGATGGCCACAAAGCTGTCTGCGTCACAACTATCACTAACACCAAGGATGATAAAACAGCTCAAGACACAAGTAAGCTATGATAATGAGCACTAACTTGTTGTTGAAAATAATACTTGCAATCGATATTTTTCAATAAAAAGTTAGAGCATGTTATCTGAGACAGTGAACAAAAGCTTATTTTGCTTATGAATATTCTAGAGAAAATATCGAAATTTTGTTTTCTCGATGTGGGACAAGCGAGCTATAGAAAGTGCAGTGTTAAGAACGAAGATGGCAAAATAGAGACGTCATGTTACTGCAATACAGATCTGTGCAATGCAAAAATGAGCAACGCCAAAGTTCCAGGAATGAGCCAAATAATTATATTTGCTCTCTTAATCGTGACTGTTTTTATTTCTACGTAAATAAATAAATTTTACATTATATTTCTGCGAATAGTGCCTGCCCCCCGAATGAAGAGGAAAATAAAATCCTAATTATAATAAACCACGACACTCACAGAAATATGGTACTATAAATAATCCAAAGCTTGTTAATATTATACAACATTAAAGTGAAATAATCGGATTATACGCCATACTTTGAAAACATCTAGATATTATCTCATTAAAACATTTTTTTATCAAAAAAATCCTGGTTTCCATGTTAGTGGAGCATTTACAGCAGTCAAATGTTAAGCAGTTAACACGAAAAACCTTGACCAATATCTATTACGTGCCACAATTTACCACGCGTTCGGTAAAGTTTCCCTCGTAAAACTCCAAGTAGGATGAAGTTAATCCAGATGATGCTTCAATGACAGACCACAAATGTCTTTTTTTAAGCGAAAAAAAAAGATTAATGGTGTTGAAGTTACGTAAGCACAACTTTTTTTAGCTTTGACAACATCTGGGGGCTTTATTTGCAAACAGGCAGAAATAAAAGTGTAAAATGGTTTAAACGAGACCTTGTGTTTTCATTTCTCTGTGACGTAAACAGTAACCGTTGCATTAATTGCGAGGTCAGAACACTTAAAATACTAGGATAATTTTAGTTAATCGAGTGCACGATTGCTCCTCTCTTAACTAAGGACTGTGTCGTCATCTTACGCTGCCAAGTGATGTTCACTATCGTTTTATTTTCATTGGCGGACTCGCCCAAAAATGTGGAGTGGTGTAGCCAAAAGCTGGACTGAATTCAACTTCGTCACAGCGTTCTCCGACTTGTGATTCACAATCGTGAATTGGGTCGGTCAAGAAAAAATGAAGATGCTATTTTTGGGACTATTATTGTTGGCCGTAGTTAAAAACGGTAAATAATTTTTTTTTGAATTTAACTTGTGTATTATTAATGTTTATTTCAACTAAACTAAAAGAAATTATTATTAATAAATCGTAAAAAAAAAAAAAAAAAAATTAAAACTCAACTTCATTTCATGACAAGGATTTGCACTTCAGTGTTTCAATTGCAATACGGAAAAACCAGAGAGCAGCGACTGCAAAAAAATTATTGAATGTAGCCCATTGTTAGGTTTAAATCCACTTTGCTTCAAAGCATATGGGAAAAAAGATGGAAAAGGTAAATAAATGTACAATAGCATTTTGCCTTAAATACATAAATTCGTTACCTTATTTGCATTTCAGATATTCTATTGAAGAGATGTGTTAGTAATTGCGGACAAAGTTTAACCTGTGAAAGCATAAATCATGAAGAAATTGAGGGACCTGGTTATAGCTGTTACTGCAACACGGATCTGTGCAACAACGTAGGGGTCACAGCAATGCACAAAATGCTCGTAGTGTGTCTCGTATTTGTGACAATTCTATACAGCAGCACATACCAGCTGTTTCAGTGACGATTTTAACTGCAACTAACTACTGCCATGCCTGGGATAAAAGTGTTACACCATGCAATGTTTTGTGATCAACTCTTGCCAAGTTGGTGGTTAGTCACAACTTCTCTCACCAGACGGGCACTAGTAACAAAGTCAGTAGGTGCATTCAAAAACTAAAACGATTTTCTAAAATGAAATTTTTTTGTTTTATTTTCTTTTCGTTTTATAGGCTGT
>JAQFZP010001437.1:0-19436 GCA_034695745.1 Geophilus truncorum | reverse complement strand
TATAAACATTTTTTTTTCCCGACATTCCGTTGGAGTGTTACTGTGGCGCCATCTAGTTGGGATTTTTAGCAGTAAATTGCAATTTATTTGGCCATACTTATTTTTAAAATTTGAGAATTTTTATTAAAGTTGATATTGTTTATGTAAATAGCATATTTTTTTTTTTTAATTTTATATATTTTATTTTTTTTTAGATCCATCTTTATACATTCTCAGATTTGCAGCTAAACTTGAGTTGGGTGATAAAACTCACGTTGTGTCTGAAACAGCCTCTAGATTAGTTCAGAGAATGAAAAGAGATTGGTTGAACACTGGCAGAAGACCTTCTGGACTCTGTGGAGCGGGTATTTTATTTTTATTATAACTGGATTTATTAAATTAACAATAAAATAACAAGTAAATAACTTTTTTTTTTTTTTTTTTTAGCTCTTTTGGTTTCAGCTAGAATGCATAACTTCTGCAGGACCACAAAAGACATAATAAAAATAGTGAAAGTATGCGAAACAACACTGAAAAAGCGGTTGACTGAATTTGGTGAGACTCCGTCGAGTCAATTAACGTTGGAAGAATTCATGACGATTGATTTGGAAGAAGAGCAAGACCCACCTGCTTTTAAAGCCGCTAGACTCAAAGCAAAAATGAGCGCTGTAAGATAACAAACATTTCAATTTACTCACTTATGCTTTATAAACTTATCTTCTCAGATGGAACAACAAAATCCGAAAGATGTAGACGACGAAATCGGAGAATTACAGCGTGAAATCGAAAAAGGTTTAGAAGAAAGTCGACCGAAATTACGAGGACCATATGCAAAATACATTCAAGGTAATTATTTCAAAAAATAAATTTAATTATACAGTATTACTAATAAGATCTGGCAGAGGAGGATAAAGATGAAGAAAATGTACTTCAGCAGTTTATTCAAGAAGAAACCATTGATTCAATAAATGCATTTTTGCATGGCAATGTGGAACAATGTGCCGACGCATCGGGCGAAATTAAGATGAAAAAGGTTGTTACGCGAGGATTGAGGCCGACTTCTGAAAGTCTTGGACTTACGCAGTCGATCGAAGAGTGTATGAGGATACCAATAAAAGAAAGTGAGTTGTGGGAGTGAAGTTACCGTATAATTAATATACGGTAACTTCACATTTTAAATAATTTAAAATGTTACCAATTTTGTTATTTTTGTTACAGCTGTGGAAGTTGAAGATGATGGACAATTGGATCTGACTGGAATTGATGATGAAGAAATCGATTGTGTGAGTTTGTTTTCATTGAAGAAAATTTCGCATTAAAATTAAAATATTTATTTTGTTTTAGTACATTATGAATGAATCCGAAGCTAAGATAAAAGCTGATATGTGGAATGAGTTAAATGCTGAATATTTGAAAGAATTGAAAGGTAAAAGTGGAAAAAATAAATGTTAATTGTTTAATTTATAGAGTTAAAATTTTGTTTACTTTTCAGTGAAAGAAGAGCGATTGGCAAGGGAAAAGGAAGAAAATGCTGGAAAACCAGAAAAAAAGGTGCTAGAAGTTACAGTAAAGAATACATTTTAGGTTATTTAATCGTATTTTTCGTTTAGAAACGAAAAGTTACTAGAAAACAACACGGTCCTGCTAGTACGGCAGGAGAAGCAATTGAAAAAATGCTTCAGGAAAAAAGAATTTCCAATAAAATTAACTACGAAGTCCTTTGGAATTTAAATGATGGTGGAAACAAAGAATTGGGTTTGGACATTCCGAAAAAGCCGACTGTACAACTGCAAACCACTCCTATGGCGAAGAAATTTTCCGCGATTTTTAAACATAGTTATAATGATAGCAGCACGAGCAATCAATCTGCAACTGCAAAATCGACTGTAACAGCTAAAAACTCGTGAGTTGAAATTCTCAAAATTTGTGACAATACATTTTCTTAATTTTTTTTATTTTTATTTATTTGTAATTTTGTCTGAACATTTTATATTAATTAATTTATTTTTCAGTGTTAAAAGGCCTATTGTGGAAACTGAGGAAAATGAGGAAACAGTTGAGGAAGAAAACGATGCGGATGCAGCTGAAAATGATGACTACGTCGAGGACGAAGATTTAGGTAATTAAAAGTTGCACAACTTAGTGACGTGCAATGTATTAGACAGATGTGTAAATAAGTTGTTTATTACTCGTTGACTCAGATAAAGACGAGGAAGAGGAAGTAGATGAAGACGAAGATGACACTGCGAAACTTCTTGGTCCATCAGCAGGTAAGTGCAATTTTAGATTTGATTGGATGAGACACTTTAATGAATCGATTTGTTATTAGACGATGGAGGATATCGAGATTATGACGATTATTATGACTACAACTATTCCGATTGCGACGATTCATGACAAATCAGAAAATGTTTATTGGTATTTAAATTAATTTTATTTCAAATCCACATAACTTATTATGTTTAAAAAGGTACCCGGAAAAATTGCCCTTTTCTCACTTGTAATTACTCTTTAATTGTATTATTTTGTAAGATTATAAATTAATTAAAACATTTTTACGTAAGTAAAATACAATAACAAAGTAGATATTATAAAAAAAATTATGCAAAATTTTAAGTTAACTGTAAATTATTTTGGCACTTGGTAACAAAATCCCTAATTATGCTTGGCAATTCGGGTGCACGGCATATGTATTTGTGGCCGTACCCGTGATGACCGTCGAATTTATGAAAGTGTACAAAAGGCACTTTTTTTACGGGGGCGTTTGCAGCAGCGTCGTACAGCTGAAAAAAAAAAAAATTGGAATTTGAAAAGTGAAATCTTTATATTTTTGCATTATCTTGTATACCCTTTGCCCAAGTTCAATTGGTATGACTTTATCGTCTTCTGCATGAAGTATTAAGACCGGGACGGTAATGCTTTGGATTCTAAAACGAATAAAAGTTTTAAAAAAATAATTTGAATCAAGTTGATTACAATTTACGATTTATCACTTGCGAAGACTAAACTCTTCTGTATGCCATCCAAAATTATACTATCAAAAAGAGGTAGATATCTATAGAACTGTCCCCAAAAAAAAAGAAATTGATTAGGTTCATTTAATTAGGGTTAAAAGCAATGCCAAGGATTACAATCGTAAGTGGATGATGACGCACTTCATCGCGTAAATTATTAAAAGGCGATTCCAAAACTAATCCTAATGGCTTTTCATCTCGCTCGCATAATTGCTTCACCAATTTTGTTGAAACACTGCAACGAAAAATGTTTCATATGTTACATAACACTGATTAACCTTAAAACAGGGTCGTATTAACCCATGGCCGGGCCCTAGGCTTTTGGGTACTTCAGGACCCACTCTGACACTTCGGGGCCCCCTCCGACACTCCTCTAACTAAATTTCTTTTTTCTAGTGAGAGTTTGTGTAACTTGGTATTACTTCTCGGGATTTACAAATTATACAGTCTTTTTATATTTGTCAATTTGTTTTACTATCACTAAAACAGATCGACGGAATGATGGGCCCGGGCCCCTTAATCTCTGCGGGCCCTAGGCTTCAGCCTAGTTAGCCTAATGGATAATGCGGCCCTGCCTTAAAATCTTACCCAGTGCCTAATGAGTGACCCCAAATGACAATTGATTGAGCAGGAATGCGCTCTCGCAACCATTGGTACATGAATTTAGCATCACTAACAACACCATCTTCAGTTGGGTTGATTTTACTCGAATCAGCATAACCTTTAAGTATAAATTACATAACAATTTTAAACTTTTTTTATAAAATATTTATATTAAAAACATAACCTTTTACCTCTGTAATCAAAAGCAATTACATGATAATTCAAATCCCGAAAAACTTTATATATCTGAACTCTGTGCGAGCCAGCCCTATTATGAAACAAGGATCAATTAAAAATCAGTTGTTCACACCGGGATTTCTCGATTGAATTCATTGAATCACCTTGTACCAGAGTTTCCATGCGCATACAACACAACTGGAAGACCATTTTTCAAAGAAGTCTCAAAAAACTGTCGCTTTTTATCCTCAGTGTCCAAATTTGAGGGTATAATCTTGACACTTTCAGGTAATGTGTGCCTTAAATAAATTAATCTATAAATAAGAAAATTATTGATTTACATTATTTTTTACAGGCAACATTACCACACGCCCAGCTTAATGCCGTCAAGAGATTCCACGTAAAAATTATTTGTGTTCTGAAGGCCGTTGGCATCGGGGTTTGTGAAATCGACAAATAGGGGCCATCTTACTGGAGAAATAAAATAAAAAAAAGGAAGACAGGTTTGTAATTACGAAGCACTTGCCACACTTTTGGCTGCATACCAAAACTGAGGAAGATGATGTTGGTCTGGATTGTTGCGGAATAATAAATGAGGAGCGGGATTACCACGTAGACACCGAAAAAACCCCATGAAACGATTCTCGTGACTGAATAATAAGACCTAGAAACACAAAGGTAGGAATTTTATTTGTTACAATTCACTTTTGATATATAATTAGGCCTAAAACTGAGCCAAGTTCACGTTTTGCTGCTAGTTGCGAGCGTGACGTTAAAATTAATGCAATGATATTAGGAAATTAAGTATAAAATGTGAAAATATCGTACAATAATTTCCGTCTCTTCATTTCAGTTGTGTCAGCTGACTTTGTTGTTGTTGTGTTGAGTTGCGATTTGTAGTCGGACTCATTGGTGGTGGTTGTTGTTGTTGTTGTTGTAGGCGTTGTGTTTCTCGATCTTACCTCCATGGTTGTAATATTTTTTTATGCAAAGTTGATTATAAATTTATAAAAATATTTATGTGAAACTCCCTCGTCTCTTTCTGCTCGTATCAAATAATATTTCGACATCTGGTCGCGAGTGTTTGAGTCATGCTTAAATACACTGATAGATGGCGCTTTGTGAGTTACTAACCTTGTTTTTAAATTTTTTTTTTATTATTTTTTTTTTTATTTCTGGTACATTTTATACAATAAACTCTTAATTATTAGACTATTATAGCTAAGTATTTACTACTGATTAGATGTACCTAATCAAGAACTATTCAGACTATTTTTTAAGTGTAATAAAATACTGAATAAATTTGTGCATAATATTGTCATACACATGATGAAATTACATAAATCTTCTTTATTTTCAATTTTAATTACCATAAAACGTTTGTAATCACTCAACCTATTGTAATTTTTTATTCATCATTGTATTGGAAATCTCGTGACGTAGATTGTGTTTGCTGAAAGAGTAGCAATTTAATTTGGCATTTCCCACATAATGTAAGAATCAGGATGTTGAAAAATCACATGATGCATTTCAGTACGGTAGTAAATGTTCTGATAGAGTAAACTCGTGACTAATAAGAAAAAAGCTAAAACATGCATATATATAAAACATTTTTTCACTGCAGTATTTTTATTGTATATCTTCCACTTCCACATATAGATGGTAAAGTAGTTGAAAAAAATATTATCATTGGCATTTGATTCTTCACTTTGCAGTAAGTGTTTTTAGTATTTTTTTCAAATACTTTTTCTCGGTTATGGTACGAGAATTATTTGAATTTTGCAGTAGGATTAGGAGCCTCTAACATTTCTAAACCAAATTCCCTACTAATAAAACTTGATAAAATAATAATCTGAGCATCAGAATTAAATTCCTCTCAGCAAAATGTATCAAAAGTTTGGACGACTGCGAACTGGGACTTTAGCAAATTGATACAATAGCTCCAATTCCATAAATCCGCCTCCGTACAATTCAAAAGAGTAACAAATAAGGAAAAAACACTTTAAAAAATATATTTCATTTGAACACCTGTAACAGCAAATTCATCATCAAATGAAAAACATTTTTTTATTTCAAGCATTTGTGACCTTAATTTTTTGATTAAGCATTTTTTTTTATTTTAAAAGAAAAATATTAAAATAGAAAAATTTTAAATCTCGGCTCTTTTGAAAAATGTTTGATCAGATCAGAATCAAACAAATACCGACTTATATTTTCTACCCACAATGCTTTCCAAACCGTAGGCGCGCAAGGACAAATCAAGAAATAACTCGAGGAAGTGAAGTATTATAAAGGCTAAAATTTAAATTTGAAAAATTGTTTAAAGTATATTGTAGATGTCTATTTGTCCTATTTATCCTACCATATACCTAAAATTTCTGATATACAGTCCCTAGTAAAAGTTAAATGTATGTCAAAATCAAAAAGCAGATAATTCTAACTTTTAAGAACCGGAATGCTGCTATCAAGGCCATTATGTTTCCTTCAAGGATAACGCATTTAAAAGCAATATGAAGAAACACAGCGCCATCGTTAACAGGCATTTTATTTTCTTTAAAATGATTTTGCACAATTAATTTTTTTTTACAAATGATGTAAACATTTTTACTGATTTTGCTCATCTTGATAACTCACACTCTGAGCTAATTACATCCTTATTCTAGGGTCACTAACCACGATTGCATTAATTAGACATAATATATTTATGTTTTGTTTACTTTGTGTTTTAGATTCAACACAATGAATCACACAGACAGCAAAGCAAAAGATGAATTCAAAACTGGTTCTCAAGACACTTTAGTTGATTGCGATCAGTTACCGGCATCAGACGCAACAAAACCAGATGTCTCGTTTTGTGTCAAAAACAACAACAAATTCCCATCACCCGAGCCTAACAAAGACTTTAAAAACGATCAACCAGAAGACGAAGACAAACCAAGATCAATCGTCAGTAAATTAATAACAGTCGAACCAATACTTTTCTTAGTCATCTTAGCCTTATCATTTCAATCTATAACATCAACTTCACTATCGATATATAAAATATGTCACGTCAAATTTAACTACTCAGACATCATGTGCAAGAATTACACCGATGATCCAGAAGCATCTGACAGAATTCAATCATATTCGGCAGACTTGAACATGTACCAAAGCTTAATCCAGACTTTACCCGCAGTTATATACTCTCTCTTTCTCGGTTCTTGGAGTGACAAACACAGTAGAAAATTCCCAATTATTTTCCCTTTATTTGGATACCTGTGCAGCGCAATCTGCAATACGTATTTAGCATATAACCTGAACACACCTCCCGAATATATGCTCATCAGCGCAGTATTTGTGGGATTAAGTGGAGGCATAGTTTCCCTGATTTTGGGATGCTTCAGTTACATTACGGACATAACCACTCGAGTTAACAGAACTAAACGTATAGCAATGACCGATCTTGCGTTCTTCGTGCCTATGCCGATTGGAATGGTAGCAAGTTCTGTGATATACGCCAAATGGAGTTACTTACCAAATTACGTAATAACTTGCGTTCTTGTATGCGTGGCGATAGTTTACTCTTTATTCTACCTCACGGAAACTGTTGAATCCGTGGACGATGGCAGAAAGTGTCGGGTTTTTCTTGACTTGTTTGATGTGAGAAACGTCGTGCAGAATCTCAAATTACTCGGGAGAAAACGACCTGGGAATGATCGTGTGTATCTTTGCCTTATGGTTTTAGCTATGTTTGTTATGCTGTTTCCACTTGAAGGTAATGACAACAAAGTTTATTTGTATTATTTACATGTTATAACAATGTTTTATTATAATTTCAGGTGAAAGCAACGTTCTGCTATTGTTTGTGCAATTACAGTTTGGCTGGGATCAAACAATGTTGGGATATTACGTAGCGTACACGATTATTATAACAGCAATAGGTGCTGTTTTGGTATTCAAATTTTTTCTACAAAAATATAAACTACCAGATTTAGTCTTAGGAGCGATAGGACTTTCGGGTATGATACTTAAAGGTGTTATAATATCTGCAAGTGTTGCTGGATGGATGATGTTCATGGGTAAGAATGATTATACAAGTTTTGAATAGAAGTGATCAATTCATAGTAATTTTTTTATACGGTACTCAAATAGCTGTGACTGTATCATTCTTTCAATTTTTTTGCTCTCCCACTGTTCGTTCTTTTTCATCAAAGTTAGTCGCTAAAGAAGAAGTTGGCAAGTTTCTTTTTTTTTTGTTGTTTTTTTTTTTTTACATAAACTTTATATTAAATATTTTTTCTTTTAACAGGGAAATTGTATGCGCTTTTAGCATCTTGTGAGTCTCTCGCGCCTCTTGTGGCTTCAGTTGCTTACGCTCAACTTTACAAAGCGAGTAAAGACGTATTTCCTGGAGCTGTGTTTTTATTATCAGCTGGTTTAGTGACAATTCCGTTGATTTCTTTCATGTAAGTACACTATTTAAAAAAATTACGTATTTCTTTATTTTCATATTTCCCTCTTTTTTGTAAATAGTTGGATATACTTTAACAAAAGAAAACTGGACAAATACAAACAATTTTTAGGGGAAAGTGGAACTGGCGTTACCAATCCGCAGCCAATCACAGTTTAATTTTCCTATGCAAGATTAAGCGTAATTTGCATGAATGTCATTATGCAATTTTAGTATTTATTACAGTATTAGGAAGTTCGTGGAAACTTAGTTTCACGTGATAAAATGACAAAGCTGCAAATGCTTTTTTATTTAAAATGTTGGTTTCAAGTGTTCCTTACTTTTCTGTTTTTGTTGTAGAGATTTCTGATATCGATAATGAATCGAGATCATTTTATACATTGTTTGCACTTTTTCAAACACTTGAATAAACTTCGTAGATTGTACGGTTGTTTTCAGATTTCTGTTTTAATTTTAAAACAATATTTTTCGTAATTGATATCATTACTGATTGAAAATGATAATTTTGAAAATGATAAAATGATAATAAGTTTTCAATACACTAAGTGTGGTACATTATTATCTGAGGAGCATTGCAGGAGAAGGAGCGTTGGAGGATACGCGTTATCAAATTGTCTCATTATAAGCTCTAAGTAAAAAGTTCATTACAGTTATTCATGTGCGCATTATTTACATTACTGATGTGCATTAAAGAGTTTTTGGAGTTTCTTAAGAAGCATCACAAAAAGCTCTCTTACCTTCTAATATCTCTTGAAAGGTCAAAGGTCGTTCCGTACAGCCTTATAAAATATTAAAATCAAAATTATAAATGAAAATTATTGATTTCATTTAAAAGTAACAATATGACCTTATTCTTAGATGATAAATGATTATAAACAAATAATTTGAGATTTTAATATGGCATAATTACTCACATGATGATCTACTAGTTTTATCTGCTGCAAAGGGCATTTTCATTATCTTACATTACAAGGGCGTCAAAAACACAATAACTGATAATGATGTGTATTATTTAAGCAACTCAACGCTTTCCATCAATCTACAATAGGTGTGTTCGTAGAATCACTTTAATAGAAGTTTTTTCCAAAATTAATTAATTAGTTTTCAAAATTTCAAAAACCAAGTAAGTTGTCATTCAGTCATTGTACAATTTATAACTATTTTATTAGGAATACTATAAAATTTAAAAATTTTAATTCTAGCTACAATGAGTAATACCGAAGATAAAGCCACTACTGGATCCCAAGACAATATTGCTGCCAGAAGATCGTTATCGTCATCGTTCAATCCTTTGACACTGTCAACTGAAAAGGAAATTAATGTAAAAATGAAATCTAACGAAGAAGAAAAAATCGAACCCAGCAATTCAAACGAATTAAACGAAAATGTAAGCATTTTACCATCCACAAACGCACACAAACAAGATTACAAATCCTGCAGTGAAGCCAACCAACTTGACAAAAACGCAGAACCAGAAGATTTACCCAGATCAGTCGTAAAAAGATTCATAACAGTTGAACCTTGTTTGTTTTTAACACTCTGTGCAGTAATGTTTCATAGCATGACTACAACTTCACTTACAATTGACAAAATTTGTCACGTCACTTATAATTATTCTGACAAAATATGCGATAATTACACCGCCTACGACGAAGCGGCACACAACATCGACACATTATCGTCTGATTATTCATTGTTTAGAACTTTAATCGAAACTGTGCCTGGAGTTATATATTCTTTCTTTCTCGGTTCATGGAGTGACAAACATGGCAGAAAATTCCCAATTATTTTCCCAATGATCGGTTATACTTGCAGTTCAATTTCCTACATAATTTTGGCGGTTTATATTCGTTCACCTCCCGAATATACATTGATTGGCCCAGTGTTTGTTGGACTAAGTGGAGGAATAGTTTCGTCAATTATGGCATGCTTCAGTTATATTAGTGATATAACTAATAACGCAAACAGAACTAAACGAATTGCCTTAAACGATATTGCGTTGTTATTGGCGATGCCCATTGGAACAGTAGTGAGTTCTGCAATTTATCACGAATGGCGATATATTCCTGTTTATGCCGTTTCTTTAGCACTCTTACTTATAAGCATATTGTATACGGTATTTTTTGTGGAAGAAACGATTGTGAATGAGAATAGCGGCAACTTATGCCGTATGTTTAAGAACATGTTTGACATACAAAACGTAAAAAACAATCTAAAGATTGTTTCCACTAAACGTCTGGGAAACGGTAGATTGTACATTTCCCTTATGCTGATATCGATGGTACTGGCCGTATTTCCAATGATGGGTAGAGTAGTTCACAATTTTTACCTAAGTTTCAATGTTAATAATACACTAATTTTAACTGTAGGGGAAATGAATGTGATACAGCTTTTCGCGAGAACGAAGTTTGATTGGGAGCAAGATCAACTGGGATATTACAATGCTTACTCAACAGTTATAGCTACAATTGGTAAAAACGGACATTATGTTAAAATGTACAATCAACAATAATAATAATTATCATCATTTGCTTTTAGGCTGCGTCGTACTTTTCAAATTTCTTTTGAAAAGATACAAAGTGCATGATTTGATGTTAGGCATAATAGGTCTTGTAGGTGTTGTAATTAAATCTGTTACATTATCTATAAGTTTTGCAGGCTGGATGATGTATGTAGGTAAGTAGAGTGTACTGACAAGTGAGACGTATTTGAGTATAGTTTTCTTACAATTTATGAATTTGTGTGAATAGCTGCAACAGTGGGATTTTTCAACTTTCTTGGTATGCCATCAATTCGCTCATTTGCGTCAAAGTTAGTGCGTAAAGAAGAAACTGGTAAGTCGATAGTTAACTGAATTTGAATTTGAAAAGTAGGTTTAATAAGATTAAATTCTGTTTAGGACAATTGTTCGCAGTGATTTCGTCATCTGAAGCACTGGCGCCTCTTTTAGCATCCGTTATCTACTCCCAGTTGTATAATGCAACTAGAGATTATTTTCCGGGAGCTGTTTTTTTGTTTTCAGGAGCTTTAATGATAATACCCATATCAATTTTTGCGTAAGATTGATTTATTAATAATAATTTTGGTTTTAATTTAATTTGTTGGATTATCTTCTACAGCTGGATCATGTACGACAAGAAAAAATTAGAAAAATACGAACAATTTGAAAATGTGAATGATGACAAGGAACAACAAGCTTAGCTTTTCTGCAAAGTGCGAAGTGCCTGCAAAGAAGCCAAAGGTTTAAAAGATATTTTACATTTTGCTTTAGAAAATTATGTATATTTTAAATTAAAGTGCATACTCCTGTTAATAAAAAATAGATAGGGAAAATTAATACTATTAACCAACAATTTTTGACTCGTCAAAAAATCATAATGCAGCAGCTACAAAAAAATGTCTTATATAATTTTTATTTAATATCGGCAAATTATCACTTGTAATACCACGATTGCTCTCAGAAATTATCGATAATCCTGGAAATTTGGCGGCAAAATCGCTTTTTCCTGGTTATTGGCTGTGCCCTTTCTGGCACAGCCGACTTCATAGGAAAGGCGATTTTTTCTGCCAAATTTACAGGATTATCGATCTTTCTTGAGAGTCTTGCCATTGCGAATAATCTTCATCGAATTAACTCTGAATTGTCGATTCCTATCCCAGCACAGTACGAACCGCTGCTGGAATTGAGTCTCTTCAAGAAAAGTTGATAACGTGAGATTATCGTCACTATATTTCTGCAGATAAGTCGTGCTAACTAAGATATCTTCACGTTCCTGAAGAAGTTCAAACACCAACCGAACGAAACGTCGAACAGCTCCATGAAGATGGTAGAAATAAAGAATTTGGTGTTAAATAGTAACGTTAACTTTAACACAGGTAAGTGTATAGTCTTACCATTTAGTCACTTCTAAGCTAATTTTTCAACTCTCTCAAATCACTTCTGTTTATAGTAGAAAAGCTAGATCTTGGTGCAAGGAGTTTAAACGATATCGCATGCATAGGTCCAGCTCTGCTAGAGTAGTTGATGTGTGCAATAAATGAAAAAGTGATCAAATGGTAAGTGTATAGTCTTACCATTTTGTCATTTCGGAGCTAATTTTTCAACTCTCAAATCACTTCTGTTCAGTGTTGAATCCAGGAGGGGGTTAGGGTGGCCATGAGTTATTGAAATGCCTCCCCGACACAAAATTAAGGATATGTAATAAAATAAAGTCCTCTGCATAAGACAAGGTAGCATTTATGTATTTACGTATAACATCTCAAAATTTTTTTTTATATACCCCCTGATTTTTCATTTCCCCCACCCCTGCTTCAAAGTTCGGATACGCGTTATCAAATTGTCTTATTATAAGCTCTAAGTAAAAAGTTCATTACAGTTATTCATGTGCGCATTATTTACATTACTTATGTGCATTAAAGAGTTTTGGAGTTTCTTAAGAAGCATCACAAAAAGCTCTCTTACCTTCTAATATCTCTTAAAAGGTCAAAGGTCGTTCCGTACAGCCTTATAAAATATTAAAATCAAAATTATAAACAAATAATTTGAGATTTTAATATGGCATAATAACTCACATGATCTACCGTATGCTAGTTTTATCAGATGTAAAGGTTATTTTCATTATCTTACATTACAAGGGCGTCATAAACACCCTAACTGATAATGATGTGCATTATTTAAGCAAGCCATCGCTTTCCATGAATTTACAATAGGTGTGTCGGTAGAATCACTTTAATAGAAGTTTTTTTTTCCAAAATTAATTAATTAATTAATTAATTAATTAATAGTTTTCAGAATTTCAAAAACCAAGTAAGTTGTCATTCAGTCATTGTACAATTTAGAACTATTTTATTAGGAATGCTATAAAATTTTAAAATTTTTATTTCTAGCTACAATGAGTGATACCGAAAATAAAGCCACTACTGGATCCCAAGACAATATTGCTGGCAGAAGATCGTCATCGTTCAATCCTTTGACACTGTCAACTGAAACGGAAATTAATGTAAAAATGAAATATACCACATCTAACGCAGAAGAAAAAACCGAATCCTGCAATTCAAACGAATTAAACGAAAATGTAAGCATTTTACCATCCACAAACGCACACAAACAAGATTACAAATCCGGCAGTGAAGCCAACCAACTTGATAAAAACGCAGAACCAGAAGATTTACCCAGATCAGTCGTAAAAAGATTAATAACAGTTGAACCTTGCTTGTTTTTAACACTCTGTGCAGTAATATTTCAAGGGTTCACTACAACTTCACTTACAATTGACAAAATTTGTCATGTCACTTATAATTATTCAGACAAAATATGCGATAATTACACCGCCTACGACGAAGCGGCACACAACATCGACACATTATCGTCTGATTATTCAATGTTTAGAACTTTAATCGAAACTGTGCCTGGAGTTATATATTCTTTCTTTCTCGGTTCATGGAGTGACAAACATGGCAGAAAATTCCCAATTATTTTCCCAATGATTGGTTACTCATGCAGTTCAATTTGCTACATAATTTTGTCGGTTTATATTCGTTCCCCTCCCGAATATACATTAATTGGCCCAGTGTTTGTTGGCCTAAGTGGAGGAATGGTTTCGTCAATGATGGCATGCTTCAGTTATATTAGTGATATAACTAATACCGTAAACAGAACCAAACGAATTGCCTTAACCGATGTTGCGTTGTTAGTGGCGATGCCCATTGGATCAGTAGTGAGTTCTGCAATTTATCACGAATGGCGATATATTCCTGTTTATGCCGTTTCTGTAGCACTTTTACTTATAAGCATATTGTATACGGTATTTTTTGTGGAAGAAACGATTGTGAATGAGAATAGCGGCAACATATGCCGTATGTTTAAGAACATGTTTGACATACAAAACGTAAAAAACAATCTAAAGATTGTTTCCACTAAACGTCTGGGAAACGGTAGATTGTACATTTCCCTTATGCTGATATCGATGAACCTGGCCATGTTTCCACTGATGGGTAGAGTATTTCAGAATTTTTACGTAAGTTTCAATGTTAATAAATCACTAATTTTAACTGTAGGGGAAATGAATGTGATACAGCTTTTCGTGAGAACGAAGTTTGATTGGGAGCAAGATCAACTGGGATATTACAATGGTTACTCATCAGTTATAGCTACAATTGGTAAAAACCGACATTATGTCAAAATTTACAAACAACAATAATAATAATTATCATCATTTGCTTTTAGGCTGCGTCGTACTTTTCACATTTCTTTTGAGAAGATACAACGTGCATGATTTGATGTTAGGCATAATAGGTCTCGTAGGTATTGTAATTAAATCTGTTACATTATCTATAAGTTTTGCAGGCTGGATGATGTATGTAGGTATGTAGAGTTGTACTGACAAGTGAGATGTATTTGAGTATAGTTTTCTTACATTTTATGAATTTGTTTGAATAGCTGCCACAGTGGGATTTTTCAACTTTCTTGGTATGCCAGCAATTCGCTCATTTGCGTCAAAGTTAGTGAGTAAAGGCGAAACTGGTAAGTCGATAATTAACTGAATTTGAATTTGAAAAGTAGGTTTAATAAGATTAAATTCTGTTTAGGACAATTATTCGCAGTGATTTCGTCATCTGAAGCACTGGCGCCTCTTTTGGCATCCGTTGTCTACTCCCAGTTGTATAATGGAACTAGAGATGTTTTTCCGGGAGCTGTGTTTTTGTTTTCAGGAGTTTTAATGATAATACCCATATCAATTTTTGCGTAAGATTGATTTATTAATAATAATTTCGGTTTTAATTTAATTTGCTTTTTGGATTATATTCTACAGCTGGATCATGTACGACAAGAAAAAATTAGAAAAATACGAACAATTTGAAAATGTGAATGATGACAAGGAACAAGAAGCTTAGCTTCTCTGCAGAGTGCGAAGTGCCTGCAGAGAAGCCAAAGGTTTAAAAAATATTTTACATTTTGGTTTAGAAAATTATGTTTATTTTAAATTAAAGTGCATACCGTACTCCTGTTAATAAAAAATAGGTAGGGAAAATTAATACTATAAACCAACAATTTTTGATGAGTCAAAGAATCATAATGCAGCAGCTACAAAAAAATGTCTTGTATAATTTTTATTTGATAGCGGCAAATTATCAAAGGAATCCCTTAACCGCTCCCATCAAGAAAGTTGATAGATATGAGTACAATTTGGTAGACTTATGAAGAGGCTTTTTATGTTATCTTTAAAAAGCAAAGTACTGTATGTTTTATGATTTTTTTTTGATTTTTTTTAGTATTTAATAGGTTTAATATGTTTTATTTTCTTTGTTTGATACTATTTAATATGTATACAACTAAGACTAGTTTCTTTTACATGAATAAAGTTTGAATTTATTTAAACTAACGTACGGTTAACTTGATTCGTGATTCGTGATTCGTATATTTCCTGGAACAATATAATTCTGTGAGTTTGAATTCTGAGAAAACAAGACATACCCCGAAGTATAAAAATAATAAGAGGGGATTTCCGTTTTGATAGATAAGAATCACTAATGACTCAATAAATGTATTAGTCATTTATAAACTGCTTGTTTTCAGTTTGCAGCCTCATGAATAAGTAACAGTTTGATACATGCTGCTTTTAAAAAGTAAGTTTATTATGACGATATAAGACTAAGTCTAAAACTGATGTCATTTTATCATTTCTTATTTCTTTATTTGTTTGTTTACTAGGTGGTGCAGCGATAACAGTTGTGTCTACATTCAAAATATATTTAAGAACGAAGAAAAAACGAGAGTAAATCATTTATAAAATGGCAGAAGATGAGAATCGAGATCGAACAAGTTTTCGAGATTTTTTTCGCTCTATAACTATAGAACCAGTACTTTTTTTAGGTATGTTGTCTTGGGCATTACAAAGTCATACGATGCAAACGTTAAGTCTATACAAAATTTGCCACGTAACTTTACATTATCCACTATCTGAATGCAAAAGTTTTAACAAAACAGTTGAAAAAGAGGTAAAGCAATAATTGGTTAGAAAATAGTTTTGTTGATACTGATTTTACATATTTACATTAGGTCCAAGAAATTGAAAACAATCTCGTTGTTTATCGAACCTACATCGAACTCGTACCCAGTTTAATCCTAAATTTAGTATTGGGTGCTTGGAGCGACACTCATGGACGTAAAATGCCCATGCTAATCTCAAAATTCGGATTTTTGATCGGTGCATTTATACTTCTTGTGGTTTCGCTATTCGACGAATGGCCACCGGAAACACTTTTTGCATTCTCAGCTGCAATTGGGTTTACAGGTGGTGCCAGAGTGTTTGAGACGGCTGCCATCAGTTACATCGCGGACGTATCAACTCGAGAATGGCGCACGTCAAGATTCGGATTCGTAAATGCTGCAGGCTTCTTGTCGTATCCTTTGGGCATGGCATTGAGTGGTTACGCGCAAGTCCATTGGAATTTTTGGCCAGTCTTCGCGGCTGCTGCTGTCGTCCGATTGTTTTCGTTCTTGTATCTCGTCTGGAGAGTTCAAACTATAATTCCTGCAGGTAATTCATTGCGAGTCGAAGAACTGCACGTTCAAGCGTCCATCTCGTTTACGCGACGTTTACGAGAGATTTTCATGTATGACAAAATCAAAGCGTATTTCAAGGTTTTATTTAAAAATCGTTCCGGTCATCATAGATTGTGGCTTTTATTGGCTTTTGCAGCATATTGGTTTATGCATATTCCGTTAAATGGTAAATATATCAATGAGAGTGTATATTGTCGAGGAAATACAACATTTATTAATTGCATTACAGGTGAAGGCGCCGTTTCACAATTGTTTTTTCGCTACAAGTTTAGTTGGGGTCTAGATATGTACAATTACTATGGAGCAACCGGAAGTCTGTTTGCCTGTTTTGGTAAGCCGAAATGAGATACTGAATGTCATTAATTGTACTACGTAAATTAAAATATTAGGAATGTTGGTTTTGCTGCCAATATGCTGTAACAAATTGAAATTATCTGATCCGGCAGTTGAATTGATTGGAAACATTTGTAGTATTATCAATCCAATTTTAGTGGGTTTAAGTACTAAAGTTTGGATGGTTTGGGCAGGTATGATATTAATATTAAGAACTGACTTGTAATTAAATAGTTAAGGGTTTAATTCGATTAATTATTGAGATATTTAGCATTGCCACTGACGATATTTTACGGTTTTCTTAATCCGTCCATGAGGTCTTTTTCATCGAAACTTGTCGAACCAGATGAATACGGTATTTATTTAATCTTAAACGTCAAGTGAGCTAAACTGGTTTATTATTAAATGTGAATCTAATCATCACAAATTATAATTAATTGTCAGAAAATTATTTTCGGACAAGTTAAAATTTGTGAAAAACGATCGCGAAAGTGAATGTTAAAGGAAGATGGATTTACGATTTACGCAGTGGCGTAATGATGACCGAGGGGGGGGGGGAGACAGGGGGAACAGCTGTCTCCGGGCGCAAGTATAGTATAGAGTGGCGCAGTGGCTTTTAAGTTAGGTACTGAGAACAGGGCAGCAAATAGAGCTAGTATCGGGGGTGGGAGGAAGCGAAATTTTTTTGATTTGTCTCTGGGTGCAATCAAGGTCTCGTTACGCCACTGGATTTACGTATCACAAAGTAACAGGAATTGTCTGCAATGCTTTCATTGTTTTTTGGCCACTGATCCAGGATTTAGACCTGAATTTCTCTCGAGCAGGGTTTCCGTAACTCACACACCCAGAATTTCCAGAATCCATTTTTCTTATGACATCCACTATTTGCTATCTTTTTCCTTTTTTTTTTTTTATATAAAATTTAATGTGTCAAAAAGCATTTGGCGACGATTAATTACTGTTTGTTATGTGTAGATTTACACTTAATAATAAACCAGTTCAGTTCACTTGCCTTTAATATTTAATTATATACAGTAATTCTCTGCAATAATTATTTTTTGCGCTGAAGGTAAACTATTTGCTTTGAAGGCAACGTGTGAGTACTTTATTTCATTTTTTGCTGTTGTTATGTACACACAATTGAACAATGCAACTCGAGATTCATTTGCCGGTGCAATTTTTCTTTTGAGTGCGGCATTTAACATCGTTGCCGCAATATTTTATGGGTAAAATATTAATGGTGAATTTGTTTAATAAGTAAGTAATTTTTGTTTTGAATTTCAAGCATTATTTGGATAGATTATAAAAGATATTCTGCATATACTGTGATGGTAAAACCTGAAGAAACCAATGAAGATTTTCAAAATTCGGAGTGAGGAAGTTAGAAATTTGAAATGTGATAACATGATTCATTAGAATTAATAAGTATGGTACGGAATGGTAATTTAATTTTTAGCCGTAACTTAAGAAATGCTTTTATACAGAGAATTTCATTTTTAGAATAAATAGTTTTTTACGCTTTTTTTTATCTTGGTTTTATTTATTTCTGTGAAGAATTTCGTTTTATTGAAATATTTTTTGAATACGATACAATGATGTACTTGAGTACAGTTTTCATTTTATAGATATGTGTAAACAGATGCTACAGTTAGATTTTTCAACATTTTTGTGTGCCATCAATTCGATCATTTACTTCCAAGTTAGTGATAAAAAAGAAACTGGTAAGTCGGTTATGGGAATATAAATTTTAAAAATAGGCACAATAATAAGGATAATAAGATTAAGATTTAATTGTCTTTAGGAAATTTATTTGCAATAATTTCAGGCATCCATTACGTACTCCCAATTGTACAATGGAACTAGGAATGATTTTTAGGGTGCTTGTGTTTTTCTTGTCAGGAGGGGCAGGGACGGCCTTAGGTAATTGGCGGCCCTGCCCTGCGAAAATGTTTAACTCTGCATCCCCAAAAAAATAAAAAAAATAAAAAAAAAAACTTTTCTTGACCCTTGACCCTCTTCACTTCTCTTTGCACCAAGAACTACCCTTTCCACTTGAAGCAGAAGTGATTTGAGAAAGTTGAAAAATTGGCTCCCAGATCTCCCAGATGTTCAAATGGTAAGGCTATATATACACTTATCATTTGTTTTCATTTTTTGCTCATATTTACTAATCTATCATAGCTGGACCAATGCTTGCAATATTTTTTAAACTCCTTGCACCAAGAACTACCCTTTGGTAAGTGTATAGCCTTACCATTTGAACATCTGGGAGATCTGGGAGCCAATTTTTCAACTTTCTCAAATCACTTCT
>JAQFZP010001436.1:0-19444 GCA_034695745.1 Geophilus truncorum | reverse complement strand
TCTATCAGAGCTGGACCTATGCATGCGATATCTTTTAAACTCCTTGCACCAAGAACTAGCCTTTTTACTATAAACTACCCTTACGGAAACGCCAGATCTGGCTTATATCTGGCCATATCAGGGTATATCTTGACCCAGATCTGACTGATGTCAACTGCCTTAGCACTGGACATGACCAGATATAGCCATATCTGAAAAACTGTCAATCTGGCCATAATTGGATATGGCTAGATATAAATCAGATCTGAAACGCCAGATATGATTTATATCCGGCGTTTCCGTAAGGGTAAAGAGATTTAAGAAAGTTGAAAAATTGGCTGAGAAGTGACCAAATGGTAAGACTATACACTTACCATTTCCTCACTTTTTCATTTTTTGCTCACATCTACTAATCTATCAGAGCTGGTCCTTTGCATGTGATATCTTTTCAACTCCTTGCACCTAAAACTAGCTTTTATAAAACAACATTATATTGCAACAATGTTGCCATTTTAATAAAAGTAAATTTTATTTATTTATTAATACAGTACTAGAATTATTCACATCATAGACTTCAGTTGTATTGTACTTGTACATAACATAAATGAGGGTCTCTTAAACTTAGTCACAATCAACTAAATACTGAATCACAGATGAACGAAAGTTGTAATAATCACAATTACCGTTATCTACAGGTTAATTAATGACCCGAAGTTTGCGCTTGAGCAGATTTTTCTTCTCTAACCACATCCACCATCTTTGCCATGAGCACAGAGAGAATTTTATCCAATGGATCCATGGTACCGCGTTGCAACCATTTTGGAATGGTAATTCGAGCATGAGAAAACCCAAGTTTATGCAAAATGTAATCAACTCCGTAAGGCTCGATGCCTTTTCCAGCCCAAGATAATAATCTGACGGTGGGTTCGAGATGCCAAGTTTTGCATTCGTAATTACGCCAGTCCTTTTGAAACGTCTCTGCTACTTTATTCCGTTTTCTTTCTCCATCGCCATCGGGAGTCTGTGCCATTGCTCTTTCCATAGCTATAACATAATTTAAAGATTAATTAATCCATTATATTCGATTTATTTGTGGCCGATTTTAGTTCTCACTTCTGTCCTTCTCTTTTATGTAAGCCGTTATGAGATCGTGAAGAAAGAAAAATGCTTCTGCATCCACAGTCACGAATATGTGATCCTCGAATTCAGTGACAAACGTGCATTCCACGTTCGGTTTTATTTCCGTGCTGTGATCGGGAGTTTGCTCTGGCTGCATGTGTTCGGTTTTTAAATGAAACTGAAGAGTGGGAAGCGAGAAAATCATTTCCATCGCGTGATTGAAATCTTGCCCTTTTGACGAACTGCGCTGATGCTGTCTTTCAGTCGTCACGCTGTCGCTTCGATCCCGCTCTAAACTAGGAAATCGGTCCACCTCTGCCAAAAAGAGAGTAGACAATTTAAATGATTGCATATTCGATTCAAATTACCATCTAGCTTGTTACCATCTAGTTCGCTAACAAAAAATGCATAATGAAACCACTCTTTCATTGTACGAAACTGAGGTGGGAAAAGAAAGTTCCGAGAAATTCTGCACACAGTTGCCATGTTGTGATGCTGCGTGTGTTCTGTTACATTGTGGCCCAAACTGACCGACAAATTTTGAACGATGTGTGTGTCTATAGTACCTAAAACAAACATCAACTTATTAACTTCTCACCAAGTACCCTAGTACTGGTACTTACTCGTGCCAATTACGCTTTGAGCTTCGGTAGCAAAAGAAATACTCGGTTCCTTTAAGCTGAACAAAGCCCAGTGTTTGGCTCTGAAGTTAATGTCGTGAAAACAAGCGAGAGATATGTGATTACCGTGCAGCTCCATAGTGCCACCCAAAATGGTGCCGTGTCTGGGCAAAGGGCACGGCAGGGTAGCTAACTGCATCCCCGACACTTTGGCAAGGACCTTTTGCCAGTGTCTATGATGGCGCGCCTCTATTTCTTTTAATTTGATTCCTTCGCTGGTTCTTTTCTTGGTCGTTCGAGTGCTGAAGTGACCTCGTCTGCCTCCTTGACGTGGTGCACGAGGTTGCAGTGACGAAAACACTCTTTTGCTACTCTTGAATTGTTGAGTAAAAAATTCTTCTAGTTTTGTAAACATTTTTAGTAAATCGGCAGTCGTGGATTTCGAAATAATTAATTGCAGCTGATCCCAGCTCAAATCGCCGTGAATAAAAATCAAAGCGGGTCTGAAAAAAATGAAATAATGTCGTACCGATGCAATCACGAAATAATGATGATAATATAGTAATTGTCCAACCGTTTAGTCGGGTGCATGACTGGATCCAGCGTTTGATCTATGTTAACCCGCCACTCGTCTCGCAGAGTAACATCTAAGGAACTCACACGACACATGAGCATGCTCGTCCCCATGTAATCGAGACGAGCTTCTAGAGCAAATAATTTCAGCCCAAATGTGTGATCGGGTTCCATACCGGGATCTTCTTTGATGTGTACTATTCAATGAAACATATACGGTAATATATTTTAAAACAAATGACATGATTTTCAAATCACAATTTTTCCCTACCAAACGCATCGATTTGACTCAGTTCGATCGTGCCACCAACGATGCCTCCTTTGGCGTCTAGTGACGAACCACCTAGTCCCATGGACAGAATCATGTTTTTATGACCCGTGCTTCCAATAGACAATCTGCCTTGCAAAATACTATCGCGAGTTGTCCACCTATAAAAATGAAATTGTTTAGTAACAAGTCGGAAACAATTACTGTACCGATAAATGTTTCTACTATACATTGTGTTCCCCATAACATTTCCCATATTCATGTGCACATTCAATTTGGACAAATTGACTGCAAACAAAACCAATGTTTCCCACGAACTACTGCTCTTTCCTAAGTGAAAAGGTGCACTGTTTGTTAAAGTAGAATATTCATCTTTTCGTTTTTGTTGAGAACTGCGAGGGGTTTCAGGTGAAGCTGTTAACAAAAACAAGTATTATCAAATAAAAACTATACATGTACATAGTCAATAGAAATCTTAAGTTATACCAAATCCTCGTCGTCTTGGTTTCGTGGTCGAATCCAAATTGAGATGTAGTTTGTCACGTGTTTCTTGATCGTTGATTGAATGTCGACTGACCAGCGACGGAGAAATTGAAATCGTTTCACTGTTACTAGTACTCGCGCGATTGATTGGTGAAAAATTAAACACGTCAGACTTGGTGGTTACGGAATCAGGAGTCAGAGGACTGTTTGGAGTGCTACTATTCTCCATAGAATCTGTTATAGAGTTACACATTGCAAATTATGCGAAATAAGGTGACTGACACTGCTCATACCTTGATCACTATACACGGCAACCGAACTCTGATCACCTAAAAACAGTCTGCGCACGATGCTCCTTCGATACCAAGCTTTCGGAAATGCTAAAATCTCCGTCAAGCGTCTCATGTCGTATTTAAACGATGCAGAGCCGATATCACAAATGGCCGAAAAGCGAATAATAGCACTCTTTTGGTCGGGAAGACGAGAGGAGATTTTGGGTTGGTTTGGAGTCGAGCCTTCGAGACTCACGTTTGTTTTTCGGCTGCGAGAAATGTTGACTTTGACGAACTCCACTTGAAGGCTCAGGGAATCTTTGCGTTCACTGTCATTTAACGGTGACGATTCGCTAGATAGATCTTTAGGAGTTACTGTGACAAATGTAATAAAAATTGCAATTTAAACCACGTGTGAAATTCCATTTTCAAGCTAGGTACCTGAAATGCCCACTTTTTTGCCACCGTAAGGATGGAATATGTAAAGTGAAAAGTCTTCTAAACAGCCCGTCACGCTCAAACCCCCTACAGCAGCTTGTGAAGGATCCGTCCCTGTTGAAAACTGATGTTGCTGATTGAGACTGTCGCGACGATCACTTGCACCTACTGAATAAAATTCAATTTTAAAGAAACTAATGAAGTACATTTTATTACAAAATACGAACACTTTTGTTTTGGAACTGGAAGCGAGCTTCCAAATTCGCTTGTTAGATTTTCGTCTTCCGCACGCTTTGACGAAAACACCAAATCCAATGATGGCAAGCAAAGCAAGCATTCAACGCGGGAAACTGGAAGGCAACTGAATCTTAGAGCGGATGGTTGCATGCGAAAGTAAACGGTCACGTCCACAGGAAAAGAAGCGTATGCGTATGTTGCGGGAGTCGTAAACGTCGATGCACTGCTTGCATCTTGCCCAAATACCGTTTCTGAAATAATCACAATCATCATATATTATTAATAAAGTGCAAACTTTATTGCAACAACAAAAACGTGCCACTTTGTAATGCGTTTGTTTTCAATGGTAAAATCGGTATTGGTTCCAATGTCTGCTCCAGAAAATCAAGAATTTGAGGCGTAATGACGCATTCCTGTGTGAAAACATTTTTCTCAGAAAACAATTTCATGGATAGTCTATTTGTAATTTTTTACTTCGGGTATGCCTTGCAGTGTAATCCAAGCAAAGAGTGATGCTTTTTTCATTCCGGTTTTTTTCTGAGCGCTTGATACTTGAATTTCAGTCATCTTGTTCAGATCGTGAGATCCCACATCACCCTGCATCGCAACTCCTGGACTGTCTGTACAAATCGTTTTGGAGTTGTAATGAACCTGAAAATTAAATTGACTCGATCAATAATTAATTTTATAACTACGATAAATTAAATATAAAGAAATACCTTCACATCCAACCCAGGAATTAGAAACACCGTAAAATCGACTACTTGAACAGGTGCAGATAAATATTTCGTTTTAGACGTCGTTGCAGTCTGTCTAGTATTAGAACTCTTTTTTCTATTCCCAGGTGAAGTGGGAAATTCAAACGTGCTGTTTGAGAAACTGCGTTCTTTCCTGAACGATTTACTGTTTAAAAAAATTATTGTATACACTCGTAAATATTTTAAATCAATAAAATGCTTACTTTCTCTCTTCGTCACGGGCTGGATCTTTGCCGTGCAAAACGCATTTTCCACTATTGATAAATACTTTGACGTCCAATTCAAAATCGATGTTTGGTTCGGATATAATACTCTGTTTACTGGGTGTAGGTAAAAAACCAGTAGACACTTGTGGCATGGGAACAGCTTTCTTCTCGGGTGCGGCAGTAGTCGCGACGTTTTCCAGTGGACGCATTGGCGGTAATGAAGAAACTTCTTCCCTGTGTAAACGAGAAAGAGAAAATAGTCAACATCATTATTTTGACCAACGATAATTAATGTGTAATTTGCATACTACAGTGTAAGATTACAAAAAAACCGCAAGAAAGAACAGTGTCTACCTCACTTGTGAAGGAGAAAAGACATCGAAATCAGAATCAGAAGCAAGTTCAGATTGAGTAGTGTTGGTATTGGGAGAAGAGTCATTGGAGTTGCTGCTTGCTGGGTCACCAGCAGTGGGAAAGGAGGCAGCTCTCTTCACTTGATGTCCGCTTGGAAGAGGAGCATTAGAAAAAGGAATGTCACCAAGAGGAAATAATCCATCTCTAACCCAAAGACCAGATTTCACCACAGTAGCTCTACCAATGTTAAGGACACGTTAATTCATGCACAAACACCGTTTAGTTTTCACTTCTCCTTTGTTACCGGTGCAAATTAAAAGTGATTTAAACATTGCTCTAACTTACGAGATGTGTTTTTTGATTTCTTTGTCGTTGAACGAAGATCTGGTTAAATTGGTTGCGTCGAATGAAATCGTTCTGGTGTGACCGTGAGTCGGCGAGCTGTCCATGCTGCTTGGTGATAAACTGGTTCCCAACGGACTAAAAATTGATTTCATTTTTAAATAATAAAATATTTTATTGTACCGGTACTGTATTTTTTAATATTACCGTATTTAAAATTTATTTACCTGGGGATGTTGCTGAAGTTGTCATCAGTAGAAGGAGAATGAGGAATTACTATAGATTTGGATCGCATGTGAGAAGACGATTTCGAGCCTAAGCCAAGTTTATCCTATTAAATAAATTAGTATTTTCGTTCATTTTATAAAATTCATTAAGATGTAACTTTTTTTTTACTTACCCTCACGCTCTGACGACGCAATTTTTTAATTACATCACGTCGAAAATCATTAAAAACAGCAGCTTCTAATTCATGTAATCGCCGAATTTCCTGTTCTATAGTGCTCTGACTCGCACCTAAAGTCCTGAACAAACCAAATAAAATTTATTACCACCATAAAACGGAAAATTGTTGAATAGAATACCTCAGATCGTTGACCACTTTAGCTTGCTCGTTCATTTCCTTCTCAATGAGCCGAGAACGCTTTTTTGCATCCATGTCGTTATCAAAAGGAAAACCAGGCACACCTTCGAATAATTGATTTGGTTTTCGAAGAATCACGGAATCCTTTACAATAAATTGTGCAATTTCAAATAAGTACAGGAGAGTATTTTAGTCTGCAAAGTATATTTACGGTACCTGTGAAACGACACTCTGGCCATCAATTTGGTCTCCGATGTCGCATTCCATTTCAACATTTTCTCTGTCTTCTTCTGTTCCGGCCAACGATGTAAGCGTCGTGGCGAGAGACGACAATTCTTTCCCAATACTGTTATCAATGTGAATGTCAACACCTTCCATTTGCCATTGTACGTTCAATATCCACTTGGCATTTTCTAAACACAAAATCGATTTTAAATTAATTTAAATACGGGGCAAAATAATTTTTTCTTTTCTTACCAGGTTTCTGATTAACTACAGTTCGCGAGCAAACTTCGTAGGTCCCCTCAGAAACAATGCACAAATTCATGATATTGCTATCATTTGGATCTGGTTTCCAATCATCCAGAGATGTTTCAAAATCGTCAGCAAATCGAATGCATAAACCTAGAATTTAAAATTCTTAATGTCGGCACAATAATTAATGCTTAATCATAAATCACCTGAAAATCTCCCTTTGCTCACAAGTGATCCCGACGAGCAAGCAGATATCCGTGTGCTCTCAAGTGTTACGACACATGCCCCTCTTGGTTCGGTGTCGTACGTTTGACGACTCAAATTCAACCCCTGAAATATCCCAATTTTTGATTTCGTAATAAATAAATAAATAAATAAATAAATAAATAAATAAATAAATATATATATATATATCAGCGCTTTGAATTTACCGTGTCTGGACTGAGTGGCAAGCAAATTCCCATGTCGTCAATCGTCAACTGCAGAAAAAGTGTTCCGAGACTTTGCGTAGACAATTGTGATATAGGAGGTACTTTTTCGAACACTTGTTGCGTGGCTGTCAACACCTCCTTGTTAAGAGTCGCACGCTGTTCGTTCCAATATTCATAAGCATTTTTATAGTTCAACCACACAATTACAGCTAAATTTAAACACAAAAATAATGTCACATGTTATTCAAAAATCAACAATTTATTACCTTTGTCCAAAGCGACTGGTTGAATGTAAATTAACGGTCTGTTAAGCGTTATCAAAACAGCTTCTTTGTCATAGTTTTGGGTTGTAATCATCTCGTCCTAATTGAACGATATTGTTAATTTTTACAATAAAATTTCAATACCGGTATATAAAACATTTTACCTGTAATGCATTTCTGAGAGCAATGCGAGTTTTAAAGTAAGCAAACTGTTGAAATTCGGGTTCTGCTTCTTCGAATAAAGCATTCTGAAAATAAGAATAAACAATTAAAATTCTACTTAACTATTAAACAAATTCTAAAACCTTTAACAATTGTCCTAACGATAAATTAACATCAACGTGAGCTTTTCCAAACAATTTTGCTGTTGTCAAATCTTTAAAACGAAGATTAATCAGTCACCAGTTTTCTCAATCACTTCATTTACTACTGTTCTTACTATTCTTTTTTCTTCCCGTGCTCATATTTTGGACACGGTTCGATAATTGTAGTTCAAGAGCACCCGTTTCTAATCTGAGTGCACTGTTTGTTGGTGTGGTAGCCGTTATTTGTATCCCCTATTCAAACGAAATCAAAATATAATATAAAATAAAATTTAAGTAATTCATTGTTCACACAAAACAATAACCTTTAATCTAAGCTGCAGCGTATACAGAAGTTGGTAAGACGGTTGAGTCTTGGTTTCTTCGCCCCATAACGGGACGGGCTTGTCAGCTCCTGACATTTTTTGAACGACTTCATTTACTTCCTAAATTCAAGAGACGCGCCATTATTACAGAGTTTAATTTCATGGTGCATGCAAACTTACTTTCATAAATACTTTCTGCACAAATACCAAATGATTAAGTAAATCGGTTGTAAGGCTATGTTCGAAAGCACCAATTTCAGCCACGGCACTTAAATATCCACCCTGACGAAGCACAACACCGTCTGCGAAATGAGCATCCCAAGCTTCCTGTTTTGAATTGTGACTAGATTGAATGTATTCAGCAGACAAGTGAACGGGTGGAAGATCGATGCTCGCAGATGACGGCAAATTAGCTTCTGATGTCTGAACCTATAGACGCATCAAACTTGTAGCAAAAAATAATCAAATACTGATGGTGATTTAAACTCACTTTAGTTGCAAAGCTGAGCGTGTGTTTTGGTAAATTGACAACAAATTTTGCTTTGCTTCCTGTGACTCCCGAACTCGTAATTTGATCCATCTACGAAAATATCATTAAGCAACTTGTGCAACTCATTACAAATTATTAATTAACATACTCGATATTGCGCTTGCAACGACGGAAGAAGGGCAGCTCCGATGGCTAAACTGTCGAGAATAATGCTGAACTGCACTACGATGGGTTTAAGCAGTCGCTGTTTATGTTGGGGTTCGTTTTGCTGATCGATAGAGGCTTCCCTGAAGAGTTTTGGCGAGCGAGTCGCAGCGCCATCTAAATCGTCCGTCGTGCGGCTGGCAGATGTATAAATATTAGAATCTACGATTAAAATACTGTATTTTCAATTTTTCACATACCTAATTCTAGGAGCCATTCTCGAAGCACGTAATTCCTGCAATGTCGTAGACAGTTGTTTCGATCCACGAGTCATCATTCCGTGAAGAACCACAGGATGTTGAGGTATGTCAATGATCACTGGACCAATAGTGATGAGAGCGGAGTTGCGATCTTTGATTCGCTTCGAATGACTAGAATACAACGCCTGCGATTTTCCAATTGTCATTTTCACTACCGTTCTGCAAATGAATTAAATTTAACTTTTTTTTTTAAGTAATATGTAAACACTAATAACATAACTGTAAATTAGGTGGAATGCCTTCTAAAAGAATAATCCTAGAATGACCTAAATGTCCAGTAACTGATGATTCCGTCCACTTTTTGGACGACCCTACCAACAAAATTATAATTACACACCATGTTCTTAAAACGAAATACTAAAAATAAAAAAATTCAACATTTACCTCGAGATCGTTCTTTGTACGATACACTAGAGTGCAAATGAGCCAATTCCGACTCTAATTTTAGTCCACTCAGCGTTGCCAAAAGACGAGTCCGATGTATTTTGACTACACCAAACACAACCACAGGAACCCTATCTCGGACCACAACACCTAGAAGGAAAACCGTGTAATTATTTACAGTACGCTCAAATTATCTGAACAATACACTTACTTCTTTTAAAGCCTTTTAATTTATTGGTCACGGAAATAAACTGTTGGGGCTTTTTACTGGACGATAGTTTGCTGTCTACGGTGTCCGATTTACTCCCCTCTTCTATGTCAATCTTATGCTCTTTGAGAGGTTCGTATTTTCCATTGCCTTTATACCCTTCAGACACATCGGGTGGAGCTAAAGGCGATCTGAAGTTGTACAACAGATTAAATAAATAAATAAATAAATAAATAAAAGATCATTACATCGCAAAAAAATCTATTTACCGATTGCTTATTGTTTTCGTTTCTGGCATCGTACCATACAAGTCTAAAAGATAATACATGTTCCTCCAACACTTTGGCATGTTTTCTTTTAGCTGTTCGACCAGCGTTTTCTCAGACGCCACAGACAAATCGGCGACGTCAACCCCGACCGATTCGCTCAAATTCAGACTGAGTGGACTACTGGCTCTGTCGTTGAGATTGGTGTAACCCTTGGACGAAACCCTCAACCGCTGAGTGAGACTCTGGGGACGACGGGGTGGAGCCGAAGTTTGGTTTCCACTGACGACGGGCGGTTTGATGTTAATGACGGTGTCTTTGGAATTGGGAGAGGCAGTTTCATCCACTACTGGCATGTAAAGGCCTTTACTGGGATCGGGTTGACTTTCCGAACCGGAAGAGGAATCTTGTTTTTTGTGACTCATGAAGTTCTCTTTGTGGAAAGATGGTCTGTTTTCCTTCAGCTCCATTTGCGTTTCTCTCGCATTTTGATACATAGAAAAAAATTGATGCAACAACCGGATCAATGGCATGTTAACTTGTTGAGAAATGTACGCCACATTCAAACTGAAATGCACCACTGATGTTGTGTGTTTCTTGAGACCGTTACCGGACGAAAAAATGATCGTTTGTTGACTAGACTTTTTATCGAACGACTCGACCGCTTCTTCGATGCGCGCCCTCTCCAGGTCCTTCACTTCTCTCAACTCCACCTCGGTGACTAGTTTCTCGCATATAAACGCGGGCGTTTCTTGGTGAGTGTCGATAAAGAACTTGCCACTTCGCTCTTGACTCAGTTTAAAGTTGCGCCTCCTGTTTTTGTGACTGAAATCTGACTCGACGATGTCGATTTTCATCGTTTCCAGGTACCCGTAGACGGAAATGTTGGGGCCAAATTTTTTCCCAATGCTAGTGCCGGGGATCTGAGAATGAACTCCCAGTACTGAAAGCAAAGGATGGAAAATGACGTGAGCGTCTGCTAACTGTACGGTAAGCGGAGCCACGTTCAGAGTAGGCGACGAACAATTCTGGAGAGGCTCGTCGTCGCCACTGTGCTCCGTGGTCAGCGTGTTCATGTTGGACTCGAGTCCCACCGAGAAAGCTGCCATTTTCTCCGTCTCGTTGGCATTTCCGTGCATGTAGTCCTGCTGACGAACCATCCAATTGTAGAGATCCTCGTCTTCCTGCTGGTTCTCCGGAGGACAACGCTGTGGGGTGCCAAGAGAAGAGGATGGCAGATTTGGATCCACGCTTGATATGCTGCGTGCCTCTGAATGCAGACTGTAGTTGCTCTCGTTGTGCTTTGCTTTAGCGTGGATCTGCTGCTGGGATAGGAGTTTACTCAGACCCACACGAGGAAGTGCAGAGCCGAAATACTGAGTTCCTCCTACTGTGACACCGAGTCTTCCAGGCGACTCGAACATATTGACCGGCATTGGGACGGGAAAGGCAATGCTGGCCCGTGACGATCTAGGTACGTAGCTGGGTAAACGTTTGCGCTGCATGGCAGACAGCGAGCCGCTGCTCATGGCGCCTTCAGTCACGTCGGGTTGTGTGTCGCTTTCCGAGTCCGAGTCGTGACTGCATTCCGAAGGAGGTAAGCCGACATTGCTGGACTGAGTCGCTCCTCCTAAAGTGAAGGAACCGCCTTCGGCTTTGAGAAGCAATGTTTTCTCGTCGGTTACTTCACATTCGTCCATAGAAACTTCTAAGTCTTCGTTTATGTTCTGGATGCTCTCGACCAAGGGTAGTGCAAATGAGACCAACGGGCGAATATTTTTCCTCATTTTGTATTTCTGTTCCACTAGAATCGGCATGTAAAGCACGTTCTTCCATTGCCTGCTGACAGACAGCAAGCCTTTGCGTAATATGTTCAGTGGCGGCACTGACTCGCCTCGAGTGTTTTCTTCGACAGTCGAGAGAGAAATCATGTTCAGATACCGCTGTAGTACCAATAAAAGTTGACAAGACGGATCTTCCCGAAGTGTCTTTGCCAAAGGAGTCATTTTGTGATATTTATCCTTCAGAGGCATATGAATGCCTTGAACGTCCAGAGCTTCGGTCATCAGACATGCCATGACGGCGTTCTGGCGATGTTCGGCTTCGCGTGATAACTTTTTCACGCTGACAAATAGTCGGTCGCTAGGGTTCATCCAGGAATTAATGGCTGGTGTTGCAGTGCTCAAAAGATGCCAATCCAACCTGTAATAATTTTTTTTTTTTTAATTATTATATTTTAAAAAATGTAAATTTTAAATTTCGTACCTGGTGAAATCAATTTTCCGTGTATTTGGTGTGTGTGGTGGTGCTGCAAAGTTGAACCAAATCATTTTAAGCTCGATCATGCAGGAAGACGTGTCCTCTTTCAACTTTTTTGTGTAGGTTTTTGGCTTCATGTCCTCCCCGCCCGTTCTGCATTCTTCGCAATCGTTTTGCGGCTCACCATCTTTATCTTGATTCATATCTGCTTCGCCTTCGGCTGACATAAGAGGAGACGATGTGATAGTTTCTACGCTGTCCCTATCTTTGACTTGAGGTTGACCAAAACCAACTCTTTTCACCATTTTTATACAGAAATCTTCGAGTCCGCATTCAAACATGATGAATCCCATTCGTTCGTCGTCGTTGGGATCGTGCAAACCAAAAGCATCAAGTCTGTCTCTCTCTACGAAATAACTTGACAATGGTAACGACGTGGACAACTTTTCGAAAGTGAAGAATACTTTGCTGTGATGCTTCGAAATGACGGTGAGAAGAGCCTCTTTCAAGACAGAGCAGCTGTTCTTCAGCCGCCGTAACTGCATGTGGACCTTGTTCACATTAAACGTGAAAACCTGTTCTTCTTGTTGCACTTCGCTCGTTTCCACCGTAATCGGTTCGGACGAGAACCAATCGTTCTTCGATTTCTTCAAGTGGCTGTCTTTTGACTTGAGCCGAATACTGGAATCTGGACTTTCGTCCGTGAATGTCTGAATCACTTTCTTCGCTTGGCTGCTTAAATACAACTGGCCAGACAAGTTTTCGAAACAAACAGCGAGCAACGATACGCACGTGAGATCGTGAATATTGTCTAGAGCCGAAAACGAAATAACTTCTTCGACGATCGAAGCTTGAAGAACGCAAATATTGATCCTTTTCACGTTGACATACGCCTGCATTTGCGACAACTGCGTTTCTTCGTACGTGCTGCTGCTGGGAGACACTTGACCGCTTAATCTTTTTGAACTCGACATGGTGCTCTTTTTGGCTTCTCTCAACTGCGTCAGCTGAGTGTATTTCTCCTTCTTCAAGTGATTCATTGCTTGTACTTTGTTAGAGCATTGGTAATGAATGTGGTTTACAATCGACAATGGATGGAGGTTTGATAAACTTGGTGTTATAGCTTCAACAAATCTGTAAATGAAACAAAAGTAATTGAAAAATGTAATTTTAATTGAAAAAAATGGCTTTAACCTTTGTGAAGCTTCCAGCATTAATGGTGAAATGAAAATATCAACATCGCCCTTCAGTTTAATTATCATGGTCGTTTTCGACATGTTACTATTGGATACCCAAACACGTTCTTCGGCAGGCACCGCCTCTTTCTGCACTTGATTCTGACGGTGATTGCCAGCAGTGCTGAAATCCCACACGTTATTCTGGGGATGTTTCGTAGAGGGCGCCGGCGGTGGCGATGCCTTGCATGCATTTGCATTTTTGTCCACGAGTCTTAACGACGTGAATCCTTCAGAAACATGATGAAAACGAGGAACCCAGCGAGTTCGAAAGTAAGTAAAAGGTACGTCGCGCTGAATATTGGGATTGGATTGTTGAGGAATAGCATGAGGTAAAGGCGGTGGTTCGTACCAGTGGTTGCAATACACTTTGGTCATATGACAGTTGTAACAGGACATGAGCAAAGGTGATTCTGTAATCGGGCGATTCAACTGCATGTGCAAATCGACCATAGCCAAATCTTCCTGCGAAGACAGAGCAGAAATGAAAGACGTGCTAGATACCGAATGCGTGTCGCCGTCTCCTATTTCCGGTGCCGTGTGCAGTAACGTCGGGTTGCTATCTTGTAGCGACTGCTCCTGAATATCTTGCAACGATCTCTTCCCCTCATGTGTTCCTCGACGAATTGTGTAGTAGTGATCGGCGGCTGTTTGATGAGGCAATCCCAGTCGTTCTTCCGGTGTCAGGTGCCCCAACTCTTCAGCCGAGAAGAAAATGTCCGAGGACTGCGCCGAGTCGCTTCCTGTGGAAAGAGCTCGGCGAACAGCATCAGGCGAACGAGCGAAATTAGCCGACCGCAAAGTTCCGTTTCCCAAAGACTGTCGGGAACTGGATTTACTGATCACCGAATTTTGATGGCCGTTTAACGAGCTTCGAGAATCACGACGCACGTTGCCGTTTGTTTGCAACGACGCCAACGAAGGAACCGACGTTTGAAATTGATTGTTCATATTGGGAGAAGAGCAGTCGATGGACAATTTGCTTTCGCTTATCAAACTATCTTTCCGTCCGGGTCGGTGGTCTTCTAGAAAGCTGCCGACGCTCGAACTCACAGGCATAAGTGTTTCTTGGGTTTTGTTCGTTTCTTCTGGACCAGACGACGACAAAGTGTTACTCGCCAGACTATTGTCTCTGAATGTAGTCGTGTTCGGCCCCGACGTCGATTCGGAGAAACTGTTGATTTTGTTGTCTTGGATCGATACCATCGAGCTAGTTGTGGTGTCATAAGAATTTTGACGAGAAGCGGCGTTTTTGACATTTTCAGTAGACGAAGCTAGCTCGCGATCCGTTAACAGCGTGTCACAACTGCCCGACGTATGTCTTTGATTGCACCCATCTAACAGAATACTGCTTGGACTCGGCCGTCCTACGTGATTGTAGTATCGTTGAAAATGCGATTCCAACGAGTTGCTCCCGTCGTTTTCGATGCCGGGCAAACCGAATACGAGTTGGTTTTCGTGGAGTATCGACTGGCCATATCCAGGATCGACGTCAGAGCTAAAAATTCGAAATAATGCTGTGTTTATGCCATTAGCATCGTCTGTTGGTGCGGGATGGAAAAAGTTCGGTCCGTTTCTATTGTTGCGCAAAAACATGCAACCACCGACGCACCCGCACTTGCCTCTGACTTGCGCCAGTGCTAAATTCATGTCTGAAGGCCAAAGAAACCATAACCGTTTCGTTTTCTTATCGTGCAGTTTTAAAAACTGGTCTTGGATCACGTGCATTTCGGGATGAATTTGTGATTGAACCGATTCAACTGTTATCGGTCCAAGTGTACAACCACCAACTTCAAGCCAATGATCTCTGGGTTGATGTTGGTTGATTGATTGGGAATTTATATTCCCTATTATGTATTGTTTTAAATTAATGTTCTGCGTGAGAAAAGTGATTCCAGCCCTGGTTTCGTTTCCGTGCAGATTGCAGGTGGACAATCGCAGTGGATAAATCTATGACAAAACAAATTGATTAAATTTATATTTTTTCGTAGAGTTGCGTTACGCTATACCTGAATATTGCACGCTGTTCCTACTTCTACTAAATATAAGTCGACTGCATCGATGGCGAGTCGAATCATTCTGTATTTTATCTCGTCCACTGTCGGACAAAACAGTTCATCAGTTGATTCCGCACACTGAGTTTGTGGCAACTGGTGCTGGCACAGTTTGTATGGTACTGGATGTTGCAGACTGTTTTCAGCATCTTGAGCAAGAAATATAAACGTTTCGATGCCGAGAATTATTTGGTGCACCTGAAAAATTTATCCCAGAATAAACAAGTGAAGAAACAATGGAAAACTTAAAATGTTTTACTTGTGGAGTGGTCAGTCGACCAGTGATGTCTCCAATTTGTACTTCTATAAGCCAACTATATTCTAACGTTTCATCGTCCAAAAAGCGACCTTCGTCCGAAAACATAGCGTGGCCACGTACTTGAAGCCCCGACAGAGCCATGTGACCATTTTTGAGATGACTATGGTTGTTGTTTCTTTCAAATTTGTCTATGGCACTGAGGACTAGTGGCGAAAGTAACAGCTGCATCATTGTTTCTTGGTATGTTTTATGCATTTCGAATCCAAAGCGTTCCAAGTACAATGAAGAACAAGGAGGGTCATTTTCAGAGCAGTTCTAAAGTGTAGAAAAAAAAAAAAAAAAAAAACCCAATCGTTATTATTTTTTATATTTTAAAACAAATTATGTCGTACCAAGACCAAATGACCCTGAATATCGTGCATTGTAATTGAAACGGTGATATCCAACGGACGGTACAATCGGGAATCAAATTCTTTGCCAGTGGCTGCTTCGTTATCGTCGAACGTTTCGTTATGCTTGGATGGGGTCGTGAGTTTAGACGAGGTATCAAAATCGACGAATTTCAAATCTTCTCCTAAATAGTTTTCTTTGATGTGGATAAGGCTTTTCAAAACGGAGCCGTACAGGAACAAAACGGAAGGTCCAATTTCTAATTCCAAATTAATTTTGTCTGGCTCTAATGTGGTTGGATCAAAGTTTTCGGGAACGGCGTTCGAATCTTTGCGTCCGGATTCTTCCCCGACCGGAGGACGAATTGGAAGCAAGAGAATTTCCTCTTTCTCGGGAGTGGTGAAGTTTAATTCGTGCAACCGATGTTTAATCGGAGGCACCGGATGGTAAACGTAACCAATGCTCAAAGCCACAATGGGAACGGTCCAGCAATCGATCCAATTATTGTCTTTACAAGCAACATTCCTCCATTTCTTGTCGGTGCCAGTCTTATCGTTAATGGTACCATCTCGGTTCGTGAATTTCGTGTTGCTACTGAGCGCTAGTAACATTTTTTGATTCGTATTGACTTCGGGAAGAAACAGAGCAAGATCAACAGATTCTCCCTTAAAGAGAAAACAAAAATTAGTAATTCAATTTCACATTGAGTATTTTGAACTCACTTGAATCCAGAATTTAAAAGGAATGGTCTTCGGAAGAAAGTCCACAAATGGCAAATCAAAAGACAAGTCAAAAACCTCGCCACACAGTGCTAAATGAGCTGCAGAGAAACAAATTTTAAAAAAGAAAAGAAGAAAAACATATTTCCTTATCTATGATAGTTACAGTTTTCAGGATTGTGTGATGAACAATCAACCCAGTTATATTCATTCGCCAGTACTATTAACTCGAATTCCTTGAGTAGTACATTGAAATGCCAAGTATAAGGTACAAAACGTAAAAGGTCAGGTGGTGATTTGCTAGCCCAATCATTCATTAAATCTAAAATCACAATTTATCAACATAAATAACCAATAACATCTTATTTAGTGTTCACAAACCTTGAAAGTAATTCTTGTGTTCATAAATAAAATACACAGTAGCTTTGCATCCTGTTAGATTACACGTCCAGTCTTGATGATCATTCCATCGTAAAGGATAATTAACCTTAATATCAAACTATTGAATAAAAACGAACATAAAGATAAGAATTTAAAATTTTGGAGTTTTCATAACTATTTACTTCTAAAGTTTCACTTGCGAGCAAAAACCGGTATTGTAAACTCGTTGTAGCATCTAAATGCAAAAGTTGTCCGTTTATACGCGACGTGAAACCCTGCTCGGTGGTTACCCACGGAATTGTAACTTCGAGGTACGAACCTGGGCCAACGTTCATGTGAATAGCATTAGTTTCCTATAAAAAAAAAAAAAAAAAAAAAAAAAAAAAAAAATAACAAAAAAAAAATTCTTCTCAAAATATGATCTCAAATTATTTCTGGCATGTTACTTTATTTTTAGAAAAAAGAATATCTATCGTTGCGTCAGCTATAGTACTCAATCTGATGTCGAATGTAGACGCTTGACGTAATTCTCCTGGTTTAGCCATTTGTGTAACTTGCATTTCTTGATAGTCTTGAGGAAAGAAGAACTTGTATAATTCCTCTCTCTGTCGATCCGCCCACGGACCGTAACTGAAATCAGTTCCTTTGCCACACTGTTGAATAATTCAATATCAGTGAAAACACATGTACGTAAAAGAACTACTGTAGTTAACATACCTTAATTTCAAGTCCCCATGCTGGTGATGTTCTCTGAGGAATAATATCGCCATTAGCCAGTTGCACCAACTCGGGTTCTTCTGGCTCTATACCTATTTTTGCACAAATTAATTTCGAATTAGCAAATTTGTTTTTCTTTCATTTTATTTTTATTTAAATTCACCTGGTTCGTCCATGTAATAGTAAAGATCGACTCGATTGGTTTGTGAAACTACAAACCCTTCACCCATAAAACGCGGGGGTTCGTCTACTAACCCGGTGTACTTGGGACTCGATGCTAAAATAACTTTAAAATTTTCAGCTTTGCATTTCGTTATGTGCATAAATAAATCTAATCGAGATGACGCTGGTTTAGTGGTGTACATAATGTGAGCTTCTTCTACGCTAAGCAATAAAGTATTGGGCAATAAACGATTTCCGAATACCAATCTTCCCTAAAATAAAAATGAAAAATTACTTCTACGATTTTTACATACCGGTACTGTATTGGAATTGAAGCGTACTTACACTAGAAATGTCAACTTTAATAACAGGAATTAAATCTCGCCATAGAAGTCCTTTCCTTCTCGCAGCTGCAGGTTGTTTTAATGTATTTTCATACAAAGTTGTTTCAGATTCCGTGTCAGGTGGAAAAATTTGTTGTTCTAAGCCAAATAATTGCTCTAAACGCGAGTACACAGACGATCTATTATAAAAATGCACTTCTAATCCATTGAGTAATAGCGAAAGACGTGTGTCTGAATGCGACAAATCTGAAAATTAATTAAGCTCGTTACAAAACTTTGTTTCTCTACGTGTACTGGCAATTAACATCAAACCTTCGCTGACATCTCTTTTCACGTAGGTCCTCCACCACCTGAATATAAGCCACCCGTCTTGTATTCTAACACTGAAATCAGGCGTGATGTACGCTACATCTCTGTACATAATCTTGCCGCTCAAAACCGACACAGAAAAGGAACCTAAGAAATAAACGTAAATTATTAACTTATCGTTTTACGGTCTATTAAACTCCGTCATACCTATTTTAATGTATCCATATTTTCCTGTGAAAAAGCTGTTGATGAATTTGGTGAGAACAAATCCGACGACTCTTGAATTGTAGTATGTTATGTAAATAACAAGAACCGTAGCCGAAAATAATGCACAGAGCAACCAGGGTAAATCAAAATCATCGACAGCTGGTTCATTTATTGCCTCTTGGTTGGCAGTAAAAATTCCATTCTGCTCCCCACTCGAATCCATGTTGACGAATTTGTTCAAGTTAAATAGCCGGCCATAAAAACAATCGATCGCCTAGAAAATTTTTTTATTATCGGTGGTTATAATAGCGTCTGTTTGGTTTAATCTGTGTTGCACTTACTATCGGTCAGGTGACAGATTTCATGTGAAAGGTTTCAAAGGTATACTTGCTAAAATTTTCATCATTTGCACAAGCGGTTATCTAGAGAAAGTATTTAAAGATATTTAGAAACATTGCACGACGATCAGCCACAGATCATCTCGTATCGCCATTATTTACTACTAACAACTTTCATTATCTCGCAACAGATGGCATTGTAAAACTGGGTATTTAAAAAAGGGGATGAA